>JAFBJT010110243.1:0-20807 GCA_016785325.1 Chascanopsetta lugubris | reverse complement strand
CTGAATCTTATGTTTGTTGTTTAGGGTGTAATGGGGCGAACTTAAACCAACTCTTCATTTCAAAAAGCATTAACAGTATGTGAAATACATTTTTATTTTTATTTTTATACGTGTTTATTGTGATTTTTATTCTCTTCATATGATTCACGCGCGGCGCATCATCACCCTCCCTGGGTGTGTATCAAGCAAACGCGTGGTCTCCTCCCATTGGCTGTAGTGAGCATCAGTCCCAGCATCCACTACTCTGATTGGCCGCTAGCCTTAGCGCTTCCTGGTTGAGGCAGGAAGCCGCTGCCCAATCGGCTGTAGACATCTGTTCCGAGCCGAGAGGCGAGCAAGCGGCCGCGTCCCAGCGTTTCTCCCGACTCTGTCATCACCAGCCGGCGTAGACACACAAGGTTGTGTGTTTTTGAATCACAGTGAGGTGTTTTTCTTCAGACGGGGTGTGTGAGCACGTCGCTATGGCCGCCATGCCTCTGCCGCTGCCGCCGCCGCTGCTGCTGCTGCTGCTGGTCGTGTCGGCCGCGTCCGTCCTGGCCGAGTCCTCCGTGTATTTCAGGGAGCAGTTTGAAGATGGAGGTGAGGCTTTTACGTGGCCATTAAACTGTCCGGGTCGTGTTTTGTTTCAACTCGTAACATGACGTATCTCACACTCCGGTGCTGAGTGGGCGGCAGGCCACGCGTAATGGCGCTGTCGTAACGTGTACTTGTAGCGCATCTTCTCCACCGTACGGAACTGGAGATGATTGTAAACCTCCATCCTCCATCATTCATCTTTGACCCCTATTCTTACCTCCTCCCCCGCCACCATCACACCCCCTTTTTTCTGTCTCACCCCCACCTGCTCCTCCTTGTCTGTCCCACTGTCTCACTCACTCACCCATTCATTCATTCATTCATTCATTCATTCATTCTCTCACCCTCCAGCCTCAGTCTCCCATCACAGACTGTTGTGGTGGAACCAGCCTCACAATACAATGGACACCCATTCCCCTCTGCACCTGCACTGATGCACCATCACGGGAGGGTTAAAGGCTGTTTGTTTGTGTGTTTACCCCCCAACTGACTTTCAACCTGTTTGTGCAGATGCTTGGACGAGTCGCTGGATGGAATCCAAGCACAAGTCGGATTATGGCAAGTTTGTCCTGACGGCGGGGAAGTTCTACGGAGACGCGGAGAAAGATAAAGGTGAGAGTAGAGATCAACTTCTACCTGGGGGTCAGTGATGATGTTCGTGAGGATTTAAAAAAAACGAAAGGGAGAAAGAATGATTCGACTCGTTGCAGAAATCGATCTAAATCGGGGACCATACAGGGGCCACAGCTGACACGGAGCGGCCAATCATAGGTCCAGCATAAAGAGTTAATACGTACTGTCATTGAATGTACAGCGAGAATCGTTCCTTCTACAAACACATGATGTTCTTTACAAGGTACAATGTGTAGGGTTTATTGCCATCAGGTGGTGATGTTGCATTTTGCACCCGGATACCCTTCACCTCCTCCTTCCCTCTGAAGCAGAGGAGAAGTCACAGTAGCCCTCAGTTATCATCTAAACCTGAAAGTGGCTTTAGTCGGATCATTCTGGGCTATGGTTAAAACATGGCGGCTTCTGTGTAGAGGACTCATTCATGATATAAACATAAAGGCCTCCTTCTAGTGTGGTGAAAACAACCATTCACACATGCAGGTGACAACACACCCATGCAATATCAGTGTATTGATCACAAATGACATTTTCCACCAATAGAAATGGAAGTAATTTCCACTAAATATGACAGAGCGTCACAGTGTTAAGTGGTTAATTCTGGAAAAAGACCACTGGCAGGACAGGGACACATTAGGCGCCAATCAATTCCTCCTGGCCTCGCCTCTGGTTAGACATGATTTACCCTCTCCAGTGTTTTATTAATGTCTGTTTCCCTTCAAGTATTTTCTGTAGTGCAGATTTTGCATTACAGGAAAAGTGCACGCAAAGCACTTAATCGGTATTAAATTTGAGATTTGTCCTTTAACAGAGGTTCATCCACTATCTACACCATTCATCCTTGTTGGGATGCAGAGAGAGCTGAGATCATTGACATCTGGCGAAAGATGCCAGGCAATTTATAGTCCAATTAATCCAACTCCAATCTGCATGTCTTTGCACTGTGGAGGGTATTTGTAGTTGTGGGGGCGGGGCCCACTCGAACACAGGGAAAAGATGCAAACTCAACAGATAAAGGCTTCCATCATCCTCTGAAGTGAAAGTGCAAACTTCGTCACTGCTCCACCTCGGATGGTGCCGTCCTCGAACTCTTAGCCGATGGCTCTCTAAACTGGGAACAGAGGCAGTGACTGAGCCCACTGGCTCACATGTTGTTTCCATTCGAGGTGTTTGACTCAAAGGAGTTCATTATGGATGTTGGCCTTCGTCCTGTGATTCTGACAAAGTGCCCACACTACTTGTGAATGTGATGCACTTCCAGTATGTCTCCGCATGATGTCGTCATCACAGTCTGCCTCAATTTGTTTGTAGAAATGTTCAAACACAGATCCCCACACACAACATTGTGTTGCTGTAATGGAGATGCATCACGGTAACAGTACTTCCACTTTTCAGGGCTGCAGACGAGTCAGGACGCCCGCTTCTATGCCATGTCAGCCCGTTTCGATGACTTCAACAACCAGGGCCAGACTCTGGTCATCCAGTTCAGTGTGAAACACGAGCAGAGCATCGACTGCGGTGGAGGATACATTAAACTGTTTCCCTCTGACCTCAACCAGGAGGACATGCATGGCGACTCCGTCTACAACATCATGTTTGGTAAGTTTAGACGGTCATTACATTGGACTCTTGTTAGGGTTTGGGGTTACAAGTCCTAAGAACCTTAATAGCTTAGTAAGATGTGTTTTTGGTGGCATGTTTTCTCTCTTTCTATTTCACCAGCTTTGCTGCTCTTGCAAAATGATGCACCAAGACAAATAGGCCACATCATAGAGTCAATGTTTCTCATTTCTGGTGTTTTCTCGTACCTCTCTCCCTCTGGTGCAAAAACCCACTAACATCCAGGTGTTAGCAGGGTTTTGTGCCATGAGAACATGTTAAAGGTGCAGTGTGTGGGAATTGGTGACATCTAGTGGTGAAGTTGCATGTTGTATCCATCACCTCACCCTTCCGAGCATGGGGAGAACCTATGGTAGACTTCAGTTGTCATTAAAAGAGGTTTAGCATGTCCACTATGGGCTACTGTAACAACATGGCGGCCCCCGTAGAGAGGACTTCCTTATGTAGATGTACATCAATGGCCTCATTTATGGGAGAATTAAAAAAAAAAATACATTCATGAAAATCTTGGGATGTAATTGTTTTGTAATAATTTTAGAAGTAACAAAAACGATCGATCAATCTGAACGAACAATCTTACAGACTGCACCTTTTAAACAGCATCCACATATCCATGTCAAATGATTCTGCGTTTTAAACACTTCTGGTCCGACCAGCTCAGACAGAAGCACTACATCTGGATGATAGGCACATTTTTCTCTAAGTTAGGGAATCGTTTCCAGTGCAATGCAATAACGCACAGTTGTCCTTTGGTCATTAGCATGTTAGCATAACCCCAACTTTGTTGCAGACTTGTTTTTTACAAACTGGGACACTATTCAATATGTTAGGTTTCATAATTTGGCATAAAAGAACAATGTGCTCCTTTGATTTGAGCTGTAGAAAACACTGAATAAGAGAACCAGTGTAACATTGCTATGTAACCGTGTTACATGGTGTTGTTGTTGGTTGTCGTAACCGAATCATCACAAGTTTGGATACACCTGTGAGGCATTAGTGGATAAATACAGCCAGGCAGATCAAATATTGAGAAAGGGAGTGGTGTCATTTGCCTTTTTATAGCAGTTTCACCCGTGATGTAAAAATCATGGGTGATAGTTTATAGATAGATTATAGTTAATTTGTCGACTTTCCTCAGGTCCTGATATTTGCGGCCCTGGTACTAAGAAGGTTCACGTTATCTTCAACTACAAAGGCAAGAACCATTTGATCAACAAGGACATCAGATGCAAGGTGAGCTCATTATTATTATTATTATGATGAATAAAATAATTGTTTTCTTAGGTCCCGTTGGATTCATTTGCTCAATGTGAAGATCACATCATAAAACCAAATCAGCAAGGTCACGTCAACGGTGAACAGTGTTTTGGTCACGTTCATTATAGCCTCTGTTTTCCCTCTGACCCACAGGATGATGAGTACAGCCACTTGTACACGCTGATCGTGAACCCCGACAACACTTACGAGGTCAAAATCGACAACAAGAAGGTTGAGTCCGGCAATCTGGAAGATGACTGGGACTTCCTGCCTCCCAAACAAATTAAAGACCCAGAAGCCAAAAAGCCGGAGGACTGGGACGACAAGGAGAAGATCCCTGACCCCAAGGATGAGAAACCAGAGGTCAGTCTTCATTTTGTATCTCTTTCTCGCCATTCTGCCCGGCTCTGCTCATTTGTGCACGTTAACAGACGGTCTTCCCCACATGATGTTTCATGGAGCAAATCTACCACCATCTCGTGTGCTTCATATTTATCGTCACTGTGTCGTAGAAGTATCTGCTGAATGATTCATTTCAATCACTGTGTTTTGTAGGATTGGGACAAACCTGAGAACATCCCTGATCCTGACGCCAAGAAGCCTGATGACTGGGATGACGAGATGGATGGGGAATGGGAGCCACCTATGGTCACCAACCCTGATTACAAGGTGAACAGCTGATAATTAGAGCAACTGATAAAGTTCGTGTAAAATGTATTCATATTTTTATCCTGGTCTTGCATTGAAAGTCATAATTTTGTCATCTTATATGTGACAAAATGAGAACCCAATAATCCGAGGTGTTGAATTATGTACACAACTTTGTCCTCAGATGAGATGATATAAATAGGTAACTCATCATAACACTAACAGAGTCTCTGTTGAGTTGCTATTGTGCAGTGGTTTGCAGACTGTTGACGCTCAACAGCTGTAGCCTCAAACATGGCCCCTAGAGGGTGCCAAATCATAATTGTCTGCCCCCATGCCATAGAGACTGAACATTTCCAATGGGATATGAAGGGGTTTTCTGATTGAAATGTTAAATATAATAGAAAAAAAGTATGTTATATTTATAAGAAATACAAAAGCTGATCATGTATACATTTAATTTGTCTTAAAAAAATTCAATGTCCTTGCATCACACATGAAGCAAAACAAAAGAATCATTAGATGAACTGGTTGTCCTGTGCTGCTGTACAGGGAGAGTGGAAACCCAGAGAGATCGACAATCCTGCCTACAAAGGCAAGTGGACCCACCCTGAGATCGACAACCCGGAGTACACGGCAGATTCGGAGATCTATAAATATGACAGCATTGGTGTGATCGGGCTGGATTTGTGGCAGGTAAGAGGAAACTGATCCTGCTCCTGTACCTCAAGCTGAACAGATGGTTTACTGAGATGAATGACGGGTTAAATTGTGAGTCGTTGCATTTTTTTTATTTCTTTAGTTTGTCCACAATTTGTTTTTTGTTTGCCTTAACAACCAGACTGATAAAAGATGCATCATTTTGTTTCTTGAAGGTCAAGTCTGGCACAATCTTCGATAACTTCCTGATCACTAATGATCCAAACCTGGCAGAGGAAGTTGGAAACGACACCTGGGGTAAAACCAAGGCAAGTCGGAAGTTTTAATCTTCACTAGTTTTGCGGCTGCATGCAAAATGATGTGCTACCCATTTGAATGAACTGCTCACGTGTGTGGCAACCCCCGAGCTCGGTGCTTTGTGGGTAATGCATGAAAAGGTCAACCACAGAGCATGATTCTAACTTTTAGACATGCTTGTCCAATGAACTGCAGGATGCAGAGAAGCAGATGAAGGAAGGCCAAGATGAGGAGGAGAGAAAGAAACGTGAAGAGGAGGACAACATGAAGAGAGAAGAGGCAAAGGACGAGGAGGAGGAGGAGGAGGAGGAGGAGGAAGACGAGAAGGATGAGGAGGAAGAGGAGGAGGAGGGAGAAGAGCAGGAGGAAGAGGAGGAGGAGGAGGAGGATGAAGGCACAGACTCTAAAACCAAGGACGAGTTATAAACTACTGAAAAGACACTGACTGTGTGAGTCAGCGAGCCACACGGAGATGATCCACCCTCGGGACTGACACCCTGGGGTGGGGTGGGGTGGGGTTTTGGTGGGGTCGGGGATGGAGTGGGGTCCGAGTTTCTCATTTGTTTGTTTACAAAGCGAGGGAATATGTGAAAAATGACAGTGGTGTTTCCTCGTACTACTACTACTATTATTATTGTCGTTGAAAAAAAGGAATAGTAATAGAAAAGAATGAAGATCTCTGTCAGGACCGGGAAAGGCGTCGTCATTTCTGTTTCACAAAAAGTTTAAATGAAGTATAATGTTGTAGTGACATGAAGATCTATATTGAGTACATGGACGGTACCGTGTACATGTTTTGTTTACCTCATTTGTTTTGTCTCAATGTGTTTTATTGTTTATATATCGTTTGCCATCGGGTGTGTTTGTCTCATTCTTCCTTCATGGAGATGTCATGGCGCAGATGATGTAATCTGCCCTTATTTAAACCTCTCTGATTCAAACAATGGTTCATGGCATGAGGACAAGTACACATAAGAACTAACACTAGAAAAGCAGCCATTCATAGGATGGTAAAAGGGAACGATTCCGTTTAGACTCCCTTTATACTGTAAAGCTAACACTTAATTCTCTTCAGTGCACATTCTGTTGTCTCGTGTGTCTAATTCAACTGATCTCAGATGTAGAAAAAGAGCAATCCAGTAGCAGTTCCACCCCTGTTCATTTGGTACGCACTCACCTTGGGTTTCCTTATTATTGGTGCACACAAAGTGTTCTCTCATTTCTCTATCTCTGCACTGCTGTTCAACAAAAACACACAACACACACAAACACACACACTCTGTCTCGAAACAGTCTGAGAAATGATCCTTTTGTAAAAGATACATTTTGTACTAATGGTAGTTACTGAGGAGCGAAGGTTTTCATGTTGCTGTGTAAAAATACAAAAAAGAAAAGACGGGTGAACTGTCCAATAAACAACTGGAAGAGAACAAATACATGGCTCTGGTGTGTCCGAACCTATCCTTTAGATGTTGTAGAGCCTCAGCCAGTCTCAGGTGTCATGGTATGTAGATGTTAATCCTTGTGAACAAGAACGTCAACTTCTTTGAATTAATTATAACTTTGTGAGTTACATTGACCAATGAATAGAAATTGGTTATCGAAGGTCAAAATTCCAGAACAATATTCTCTTGTAAAATATGTTTTGTCCCTTTGAACAAGGTGTCTCAAGGTCGGAGGAAGTGATTTTACTCATACTTTTTCTCCTTTGTTTTATATTTTTGTCGGTCATTTGCCTCCTGTCAAGGAAAATATACTTCCATTTCAATTACATTTTTCTGACATCTGAAAGTCACCATTTTACGAATTCAGATTATTGAAAACCATAAAATGGGTCAATTAAATTGCCAAGATTAAAATAAGTTTTTGTGATTTTTTCATACATTGAAATATTATTGTATTGTATTATCATAACAATTATTGAAAAATAATGAAATCTATAATAATAATAATAAATACACAGCACCCAACCAGGTCACTATAAAAAAACTTTACATTAATTGAATTAGTAAACCCACACAAGGTCAATGAGAGAGATTACTAAACATAATCATTACAACAATCTACATACATTTGAACAGTGATCTATGATCATTCAAATTTGAGTTTAGCATTTGATTCATATATCAGATTTTAAATAAAAAAAACTTAAATAGAAAACTGATGTAAAAGATTATGCACTGGAGTCCATAATAAGGATACAAAGATTTCAAAAAATAATTAGTCACCCGAAGTTAATTGAGGTATAGGTGCATCCTTAGAATATTTTTTTATTAAAAACTTTGAATATTGTATTTGTTTGAAATTGTTGTCAGTGATGCCAATGAGATAATCTGTTCTTTATAAATAACATTTCAGTGGTTGAGGGTTTGAAATTAACCAAATAAAACATGAGAAACGTTTATATTCTGTTATTATTTTACGCATTTAATTCCCTCTCGTTATTGTCTCTGGTCAAAGATAAAGTGCTTCCTCTATCTTTACTCTGTTGTTGTTATTTCTCTATAACAAACAGCGTAAAGGCCATTCCATACTCCGCAAGAAGCGGACTATGTAATGGCCTTAACCTCAGCTCTCTCTCCTCCCTGTTATGAGTCCGGGCCTTTCCTCCCTGCTGTGGCTCCAGTTCCGGGTTTTACAGCGGCCTCTGCCTGTGCCTGGCAGTAGGGCAGCACGAGAGCAGTGGGAAACAGAAACACTATGGCTGCCACTCTGTCTCTTACTCAGGTAACACTGTCTTACAACTCTAATGTAACGACTGCGAACCTCCGCCGAGACCTGTCTGTCCCGCCCGGGGACATTTCAGCGATGTTAGCGGAACCGGGCGGGCGGAAAGGCGGGCTTACCTCGACACTGGTGCCTGTTTTTCGGGGAAGTTTGCTCCTGCTGTGACTGGGAAAAGTTTCTGTCTAATCTCTTTGGGGACTGCGTAAGGGCGTAGCTAGTCAGCTAGCATGCTAGCTAACAGCTAGTTTGCGTGCAGTGCTGGGCTGTTTTATATCCGTTTTACCAAACTCAAGACACTCGTTGGGACCCCGGTTGTCTTCGTTTTCGTCGCTGACATTGTATAATGAGGTTGTTTGCTTCCTGGTTTTGCTGCAGGCTAATTGGTGTTGGTGGGAGAGATGTTAATACGATAGACACCCATGTGTGGTTGTGTTATTGCTTTGCTGTCATCTTTCTGCTATTCAAGTCTTTATTGTTGTTGTTTTGTGCTTAAACCCGATCAAACAAGTATCGGATATGAATGACACAGTCCTCGTTGCGATTGGTATTACTTTGCTGTATGTTTACACAAAACACCCAATCAGTCCAATTTCATAATATGAGGTAAACAGACCAAACTGTCCCGGTGACTTTTTTTGCCTATGACCTTTGTCAAGTTAACTGTTAGCATGTTAGCTAGAGTGCTAGTTCGGAATGTATGATAAGACAATACTATCAAGCACCAACAGTTGTTTTGCAAGTAGATAGAGGAAGTGAGTGTGAGTAGCGGTTATTAGCCTTCACTGTCATTTAATGACGGTGTGTGTGTGCGTTGTAACCCACTGTTGATGTGTTTGTTTTGCACAGTGACATAGTCAGTGCCGGGTCTAATAAGTAGGTTACAGTGCCAGACATGATACCCGAAACTCTGCTGTCTCCTGTAACAAACAGAACCTGTCTGCTACCATCCCTCTCTCCCATACACGAGTTAAAAAAGCTGCTGATTCCTCTGTCTATCGGTGCTTTGGCGGTGATCCTTGTTTTTGGAGCTATCAGCTTGTCCAACTCATCATTCTCATGCTGACCGTGACAATCAAGAGACAGTACACACCCCGAGCAGCAAACCGATAAATCAAGTGAATGCTCGATTTACTTGTTTGTCCAAATGTATGCATACGTCTCACAAGAAGTCATGTGTCAAATCATCATGGTTATTGCATGTACAAAGTTAAAGGTACAGTGTGTAAGATTTGGTGACATCTATTGGTAAAGTTGCATGTTGTATCCATCACCTATGAACCTATGGTAGCCTCGGTTGTCATTTAAGCTCAAAAGATGTTTACACAGCGTACGTTCACTGGGGACTATTAAAAACATGGCAGCCCCCATAGAGAGGACCCGCTCCTGGAGTAAATAATACAGTGAAGGGTTCATTTTAGGGAGACTTAAAATCGAGTCATACATTGGGTTGGTTTTACAGTCGTAAAAAATGTCAGTATATAATTGTTTTGTAATCCTAAACTAAGAAGTGATTTTTGAATTGTCTTACACACTGCACCTTTAAGCTGTGTAAGATGTCTCTACTTGTGTATCTCTAGCAGTGTCCAGATTCCCCTGCTTCCTCCTTCACCATTTCCAAATTGAGTAGAAACCTGATCGAAATGGACCAGTTCAAGAATAGACAGAGCAGTATATACATCTCTACCGCTCAGAAACACCTACTGTTGTTTTGAAGTCAATGGAGATGCGTGGGAGCTACAAAAAGGCTCATGGAGTTAACCTCCATGGCTACCATTGTTCCTGGCCTTCGCCCGCTTTGGCCTCCTGGGTGAAATTTTAGGGCACATGCACCTATGCACAACAATGAATGCTCACAATCACGCTTGAGCTATGGGAGTAGAATCGACGCAGAAGTGACCTCAGCACTTAGAATTGATCTCTTGGCACTTAATCCAGAGTGGCTCTGTGTGACCATGTGCAAAATTTGGTTTCCATGGGTTCTTATCAGACCAAGTCAGGTTACCAAATTTCAGTAAGACCAGTGACATGGAAACCCAGAAGTCTGATGATCTGAGATGTAATGACATATTTGCTGTAATTGCCAGTACATGGATTAGGTGGTTTATTTGGTCGCATGGTCGTAGATTCACAACTCCTGCTCTGCAATGTATGTTTCTCTGTTCTCCAGTGTATATGGGCTGAAACTGGGGACTGGTTCTGGGGTGTTTTTCTTTTCCAGTCCTCAATTAAAGGGTCACCATTACAATGACCACAGTGTTGTGGCGTCAAACAGTTCCAGGCACACTATTGTGTGTCACAGAGGATAAAGCTGCATTTGCCAGAGAAGAGTGGGCTAACAGTTATCTCAGTGTAAATTGGCAGTTATCTGAGCTGCCAAATGACAAAGTAGACTGGCTGTGTTTGCCCTGTGAACCATCTTTGAAGTCTGACGTCCATACAGGGCTTTACTCTCCTTTTGCTTTAATTTTATTTTTTATCTAATTTTTTTTTTTTTACGGTGAATGCTGTTTTTGTATATTTCTAGAGCAAGGGTGTCATCAAACTCATTTTCAGCGAAGGCCACATCACCATTATAGTACCTGTCAAGGGTTAATTGTTTTATTGTGGGACTAAATGTCTTCATACTTGATTATCATTTATTCAAGTTACAAATATTGTAGATGCATTTACATGTGAAAATGTAATGTGTAATTAACTGGAGTTCATGGGCAATGAATGCTTTAAACTTGTATTTTTAGAATATGCCTTTAAGCTATCACCGGCCACACAAAATGCTCTCGTGGGCCACATTTGACCCCCGGGCCACGAGTTTGACACATGCTCTAGAGAAATAAAGAGTCATCTATAAGCCCCTGTTTGAAAGGCCACTCCCCAGTTGATTCATAGTGCAAACAATTACTGACAACGCCTTTCTTCCTCTGCTGCACCCGATGCTTTAAAAGCACAACAATCCGTTGTCAGATGCAGCTGTCTGAAATAGGAAATGCTGAATCGTTTCCTGTTCAGTCAAGCAGTGGACACTTGAATGAGCAGATGAAGAGGGGTGTTTGGGAAGGATATGACATGAATGCCAATCCCTTACTTGCATACATTAGCGCAAGGTTGGGACTCCGCTGTGTAATAAATAAACATCCAACAGTTACACAATCAGCAAACACAAAAAACTCAAAGAGGGCAATATTTCAAGTCGAACCAGCCCAAAGGCCGGTTGTCATCTAATGAAGAAGAGCAGTGTGAGGCAGAGCAAAAAGAGGGAACAGAAACAGTTGTATACTTGTGGAAAATAGATGTTTGGGTGGTTGATTTGAACTTGAGTGCCAAGATCTTGAAGGATGGCGTTAGAGACGAGTCAATTTCCTTGAGCCATATGTGTTTTATAATAGTGATATTTATTTCCTTTTCTGTAGTTAAGAAAATTTTTTTTTTTTCAGTAGAGCCTTTTATAATTTCATCAGGGCCTGGTCCTGTCTATGCCATGTTGCACCAACATGGTTTGGCAGCATCCTAGTTTTGATGATAACTGGTAGATTATCCTACTTGTTTGAAAAGGAAAGGTTGAAATAATGGGTTATCAGCTTTAACTTACACAACTTTACCTTAAGGTGTGACCCATCCTAGACCCAGTGCTGGACACTAGTGCGATTTCGTACCCCAGTTTCAGAGCAAATACTTGGTTGTTAGATTGGTTTATTGCAATCTTTGTTCATATAGATCTGGTCAAACACTTATGATTAAACATTCTGTTACAAACAATACATCTATAAAAGTCAAGGGACATGAAAATGATTTTGTTTTTTGTTTGTTATATTTGTAAAGACACAGAGTCATAACCACAGAGAATCACAGAGAAACACACTCAGTCAGCCTGGCTCAAGTTCCATCAGAGGTTGTTCCTATTTTCAAACGATGAAGTTGCATAACGAGACATTCTGGCATCAGGGATGGTTTTCCTTTTATCTTGTTAACTGATCTCTTCAGGCTAATTCTTCAGATTTGATGTAACATCACTTTCTATCTGCTTAAAAACAAGCATTTGTATAAATTGTCCAAATGAGACGTTGCCTTATAAATTATCATCTAAATTTTAAATACTTTGATTATTACAAGCGCGTGTAAGTCTTTTATCAAGCCAAGATGAAAGAGAAGACAAACGCCTGTTCCACCATCATAAGTAAATTAGTATATTAGGCTTTTTCTGTTTTCAGCTTTACACCATCGTAAACAGCTACAGTGTTGTGGAATGACTTTTGATGACATTTTCCACATATTGATTTGTCGATGAATTTGAATGATAATGGACTTAAAATGATTAATCCAGTGTTGCCCTGTCTTGTTTCTTCCTACCTGCACTGTTAGTCATGTTCCATTAGCTGTGTATGTTTTGGGTATGGTAAATATGTCTTTTGAAAACCTAATGAACTTTATCATGTGTTGCATTTCATTAGACTATCTTTAAGCGTGTTTTCAACTAACAGCTTTTCATAATTGATAATATTTCAGCTCTTTTAGTCTTTGGTAATTTGCTTTGATGTTGCAATGAAAAATGATATATAATTGAGCATTTTAGCTACATCCTGTTCGCTTTTATGACTGCTACCTTGGCTCAGTGAATGACACACTCAATGCAATCAAGATACACTTGACCAGTTCATGTTTACCAAACATTTGAGATATTATTACTTAGCAGATGTGAGAAAAATCCCTGAACCATTCGAACGACTATGGGTTAATTTACCAGGATAAATGTGTGAATATTGCTGTGTTTTAATGTATATTTCCTGTCTTTCACAACAGCTGTCCAGTGGAAATCCAATCTATGACAAATACTATCGACAGGTAAGTTAATATATCTCTATTAAAAAATGTTTATTTATTGTTTATGGCGGCCAGACCATTTGCAAAATGGTGTAAATTATATTTTCTAGTTGACCCATTACTGCTATAAGAAGAAAATGTGATTGTTTAACAATGTACACTGAATATACAGTCTTTTAGTGGTTTTAGTGCTATCAGATAATCACTACTTTGACCTACAAGCTTTACCCACATTAACTAGATGTAGTGTTGCTGTTAAGAGTGACCCCTCTGCTCCACTATCAGTTACCGTCTCTGTGTCCAGTAAAGGAAGCACCTCTATGAATTAATAATGGTTCCCTTTGACTGATGCGTCAGGGGAGCTCACAGTGATCGTCACGAGAGCCAACAAACACATCCAATACAAGGTTAATAGACTGCTGAGATGGCTTCTGGTTTATTATTAGTATTGATTCAAGTGATTGCACAACCCCTCTCTTACACGAGGCACCAAGAAAGCATCGACATCACTCTCATATCCAAACACTCTTCTTTAGTCAGAGTTATGATGTACAGCCTTTGACCTTTTGGGGAAGCTTAGTCTGTCTTAGCACCACAGCTGTCTCACTGATGTTCCAAAGGTTGTATGTTAATGGTGCAATGTGTACGATTTCTGTCCATTGCCGTCACTTCTCTTAGAAATAGAATTACAAAACGATGATATACATTGATATACATTTTTACAAATGTATAATCACCTAAATATATGACCTGCTTTTTATTACATTACTCAAAAAAACAAAAAATATATATATGTATATATACATACATACACACACAAATCAGGAACAGGTCTTCCCTATGGGGGCTGGCTATTTTTTTTTTTTTTTTTACAGTAGCGTGGACGTACTAAACATCTTTTTGAGCTTTAATGACAACTGAGGGCTACCATAGGTTCTCCTGCATGCCAGGTCGAGGGGTGAGGTGACGGATACAATCTTTAACTTCACCAGTAGATGTCACCAGGTCTTACATACTGCACCTTTAATTTATTTGTTTATATTTGGAGATTGAGGACTTATGTTTGTGTGTCAAGGTTGATCCGACAGGCAGCGGGCGGGTGACGGCAGCTGATGCAGCTCTGTTCCTGAAGAGGTCAGGTTTGGCTGACTTGGTCCTGGGAAAGGTGAAAAACACACACATTGTTGACACTGTCACATCACATTGTCATTTTTTGTTTTAGTCATAAATGTGTGAACAATATGTATGTCTCCATAGATCTGGGATTTAGCTGACACGGAACGTAAAGGCTCTCTTAGTAAACAGGTGAGGAACGCAGCCATGATGGATGTGATTGTCATCGTGTATGCTCCGAGTGTGATCACCACATTGTCCTTGTTCTCCCCTCAGCAATTCTTCATAGCGTTGCGGTTAGTTGCCTGTGCTCAAAATGGACTGGAGGTGACACTCAAGAACCTTCATGTGGCTGTTCCTCCCCCCAAATTTGTGAGTGTACTATTATAGACTTAACTATTGATCATCGATTCTGTAAATTATTTCTTTGAAGTAACGGTTAGGGAGAGATTTGTTGATGAGATTCACTTAGAGGTGCAGTGTGTGACGTCTTGGTACAATGACATACTGACATTTTCATGAATTTATAATCATTGGAATGTTTTATTTTTTCCCCATTACCCTTAAATGAGCCCATTAATGTATATTTACACGAGGAGGGGGTCCTCTCTACGGGGGCCGCCATGTTTTTACAGTAGTAAATGTGGACCTACTAAACATCTTTTGAGTTTTAATGACAACAGAAGTCTACCATAGGTTCTCCTGCATGCTCAGAAGGGTGAGGGTGAAGTGATGGACACAACATGCAACTTCACCTCTAGATGTCACCAAATCTTACACACTGCACCTTTTTAAAAGTGTTTTCTCGAAGTTGCAGTGCTTCAGTATACGACTATGGTTAACTCTGGTCTGTTCATCAACAGCATGACACTAGCAGCCCGCTGTTAGCAGGAGTTGTTGGTGACACACCTTGGGTGGTCAAGGTAATGCCTTCATTCTTATTTGGTCTCGTCATGCTTTGTCACACACACAAACTGAACTGTGGACATTCATCATTATTTGCTGGCAGAGATGTTACGGTGATCACATGCATCTGGCAGTGTTCATAAAGTCAGCTCACATATGACACAGATATTAACAGCCCTTCAGTGTCAGAACTGTTGGTTCCTCATCTGTTACCAGAAGTACTGGTAAGATTTTAAAGGTCAGAGATCTTTCTCATGCATGGATGCACACGCACACACACACACACACACACACACACACACACACAAACACAAACTAGGCAAACAGATTTATTTTCACAGCTGACACCCTTTGATATAACTGTCTTGTTTGTTGAACTTTGTCGATACATCTCTGCCCTCTGTGTTTTTATTCTCACTCCTCTGCCTCCAATCATCACAATCTGTTTTGTTTGTTTGTTTTTCTCTCCAGCCTGAAGAGAAGATGAAGTTTGACTCCATCTTTGACAGTCTAGGTCCAGTAGGTGGCATGCTAACAGGAGACAAAGTTAAGCCTGTTCTGCTCAACTCCAAACTGCCAGTGGACATTCTTGGCAGGGTATGATCCTTTCACAGTATATTTTATTGTAGTATGCTGTGTTTCTTAAACTAGTACAACATGGGAAAAACACAGTTTCTCATCAAAATCTCCTCTATTCAAACAATCAGTGAAAAAACATACCTGGTCTTTTACTTGAAAGTATGAGAAGTTTGTTTTTATTATATAAATGCCTGAATGGGGACAAATGAAAAAACATAATGCTAAAGGGAAGTAAAAAAAAGGGCAAGATCACAAATCACTTTGGCAGAAAATCAAATTACCGTAATGAGGAAGTGAAAGTAGGAACTCCATCATGACTCTCAGGCACCCAAGTTGTGTATAATATATTATAGTTTTGTCACGATTTACTCTTAATGATATTGTGTCTCTCTGTCGTAGGTGTGGGAGCTCAGTGACCTTGACAGAGACGGCATGTTGGACAAAGACGAGTTCTCTGTGGTAAGATGTGAGCTGACATCATGAGATAGAAGGAAACCGCTGATATTACCGGTACTGTAAATCACGGATTTTGAGAATCCTATAGTATGTGGAATTAGGTGACAACTAATGATTAGGTTGTATGATGTATCTCAATTCCCCCTTCCTCGCTTTTCCTTTCTTAGCATGCAGAAAAATATATTGGAGCCTTTCCATTGTCTTAGTTTGTCCATTCAAGGCCTCTGCTGCCATGTTGTGCAATTGTGGAGGTTGGTTTCTGTCGGGAGCCGATGAGAGAGCGAGAGTGTGCAGGATGTCTTAGGTTGAGGTAGTAGGCTTTATTCGAGGAGAAGTAACACAGGTAGTCCACCAGGCAGTGCCACTATCAGTTCTGCCGTGTCCCACAATGTTGGGAGTTATAGAGGCCGAGGTTGTGGCGAGCATGCCCCCTGATGTGGTTATCCTGGGAACAGGGGAAGAGAGGATATGTGTCGTAAGCCATCTTAGGGGAATACTTTTCCTCCACAAATCCCTCCTTTTTGATCGTTAGATCAACAACAAAATGGCCATAGGAGGAAAATCCACTCTTAACTTTATCAATGAACTCCCAATTTGACAAATTTAAAAGAACCCATTGTGTCCATCTGTGGTTCTCAACTGGTGTGGCTTCAGGACCCACCACCCCAATTTTTTTAACTTGTCAAATGTATTTAGCACAAAAATAAAAATGACCAGCAGGTGGCGATGCTAGAAAGGGAAATATCACATCGCAGGGCATCGTCGCCACCCACTGTTAAGTCTGAATAGATGGCACTCCTCTTCAAAATAAAAGCTCAGGATTTTTTCTTAACTGTTAAGACTCACTGACAACAGGTCTAGGTCACGACCCACCAGTTGAGAATGACTGGTTTAGAGCACCTAACCCTGATGTACATGTAAATCTCTCATTCTCCAGTAATTACAAACAGATATTTGTACATTTAGGTGAGTATACACTCATCAAACATCAGTATAATGATTTTATTTTTAAATCTTGCCAGCAGAAATGGAAAGTTTCACCTACATCTTAAACATTGACCCTTTGTAGATTGTCCTAGCTGTTTAGTTTGAACTTTACAATGTGAATATTTTTTTCATACATAGATTAGAAGTCTCTTCTACCATTCTTTCTTTTGCTTGTGTAAATCAGTTTAATTCTAAGTTCAGTCTTGAAACGTATCACAAATGATTTTGCTGGATACATATGCAACAAAATCAGGACACATAGCAATAAGTATGAAGTTAGATTAACCTCAGGAGTGTTTATTTATCACTGTATTCTCCTGCCCTGTCTTAGGCCATGTATCTGGTGTACAGAGCATTGGAAGGGGAGCCCGTCCCCATGTCCCTACCTCCTCCCCTGGTTCCCCCCTCCAAAAGGAAAAAACCCTCAGTGCCTCCTGTGATGCCCCTGCTACCCTCACCCCCCTCCGCCAAAGATTGTCGCTCCTCCCACTCCGGCTCTAAGACCATGCCCCACCCCCCTAAACCTGTCCCAGCTCCTGTCCAACCTCCTGCCCCAGCACCAACACCAGCAGCCGCCTCTGTGAGTACAGGACCTGTCTCTCCTGTGCACGCAGCTCCTAAAAATATGAACTGGATGTTTTTGTTTCTTACCACGTAACTGTAACGGCAAACATTTGAAATGATTTCAAACTGGCTAGTTCAGTGTGTTTTTCAAAAGAAGCAGATGAGAAAGGGTGTGAAGGTAAGATAATGTAAAGTCAATGTTAGTCAATGAAGTAAATTCAGTGGTGGTTGAGGTTTGTTGTGTTGTCTCCGCAGTGGGTGGTTTCACCAGCAGACAAAGCCAAATATGACGAGCTCTTTAGCAAGACAGACGGGGACATGGACGGGCTCGTGTCCGGACCTGAGGTCAGAGATATCTTCCTGAAGACCGGGCTGCCCTCCGCCACACTCGCACGGATCTGGTAAGATAGTTGCTGCCAGCCTTCAAGGCACTGTTGTGGAAAAGATTGGGGCTCAAACATTTCATTCTATATTTGTGTTTTTTAAGATTAAAAGAGCAGTGTGTAAGATTTCTGTCGTTTTTGTCACTTCTGAAAATATTACAAAATAAGTA
Organism: Chascanopsetta lugubris; assembly: GCA_016785325.1. NCBI lineage: Eukaryota > Metazoa > Chordata > Actinopteri > Pleuronectiformes > Bothidae > Chascanopsetta > Chascanopsetta lugubris. The sequence goes on along the minus strand of JAFBJT010110243.1, from coordinate 2,419 downwards.
CATACTGACAATTTCATCTATTTATAATCACCTACATATTTTATCTTTTTCCCCTGTTAACCTTAAATGAGCCCATTAATGTATATCCACACGAGGAGGGGGTCCTCTCAATGGGGACCACCATGTTTATTCAGTAGTAAAAGTGGATGTATTAATCATCATTTGAGTTTTAATGACAAGTGAAGTCTACCATAGATTCTCCTGCGTGCTCTGAAAGTGACTAGGATACAAGTTGACTTGCAGCTTAAGTGATTTTGGTACATGGTCGTTGCCCTGACACCAGAACCCCCCGTTTGTGATCTACAATTTGAAACAAGTCGCGTGAACCAAACACTGATGTTTTTAAGCAGCACAGGATTAAAAACAGAATCACAGCGGTTTTCAGTGCATTCCAGTGCGGGTTGGCACATCAGCCCAGTAGAACTATCACATCAGATTGATTCTTCTCTTCTCATGGCTGATTGGTTTGTGTCCTGTTGTGACTGTCCCGTGTATTGATTTCCAAAACTGCAGGACACGATAATCAGCCAGGCTATTTAAACCACTGCTCGCCTGAAGTGTAAATCATTATTCTCTTATGTAACCCTGTGTCCCTTTGTCACCAGGGAGCTTTGCGATATTGGAGACATCGGAAAGCTGACCCGAGAGCAGTTTGCCCTGGCGCTCCATCTGATCAATCAGAAGCTCACAAAAGGCCTGGACCCTCCACAGAGCCTCTCCTCAGAGATGATCCCTCCATCAGACCGACAGAACATCAAACAGGTGAGTCACTCTCAGTGGTTGAATCGTTGATAGATAAGGATGTTTAGATCTTCCCTCATTTAACACAACAATGTGTCTGCTTAAATTGGAAATTAAATAGAAATAAAAAGGGAGGATTAATTTCCTGAATTATAAAATTTTTTATTACTGTTCATAGTTGTAATATCCTTAACAACAACCTGATATTACTTGTTCACACTATAGTTATAAAAAGTACTATTTATGCAAATGAATGCACATGTCCTAGTTAGATATGTTGATATAAATTCTATATATGTTACTTAGATGTTAAATTGATAAAAATAAATAAATGAATTATGAATAAAATTGAAAGACAAATAAAATAAAATACAAACATTTGAATTTTTGTTCAGCCTATAAGCATAAAGATCTGCCTATTGCCTTTGTATTTTCCCTTTATCATGTTTCCAATTATTACATGTTATATCAACTTATTTATTGGTATCCATCTAACTAGTAATGGCATTTTTCTAATCTTTTTAGTCTCCCTTTTCTTTTTTCTTTCTTTCCTTTACATTTCTTTTCTTTACATTTGTGTCTTTTTAAAGCATGCAACTAATATGCTCCTTCTGTATGCTCTTGACATATGTTATGTTTTGTTTATTCCATGTGTGCAGTGGGACGGTCCTGAGTGAGTGAGTTTTAGTTTACTGACCGTGCATCTCAATACTTTAACAGTCCCTCTCTTGTCACGTGTTTGCGTTTCTCTTCATCTCTTTCTTTTTTGGCAATCTCGCACTGCTCACAAATCTCAACCAAATCAGTATTTGACCCTGAGCTCATCATAATGAATCGTTATTATGATTTGTCTAAATATTCACCCTCATGGAGAAAGCTGACATGAACAACAGAGGTGCCTTCTTTGAGTAATCTGGATGCACTGTAACATCATGTTTTCTTTAGACTGGAAAAAGCCTTAGATTTGATGTTGATGTGAAATGTAGAGAATTAGTATCCACCCACTGTTATTACCCAGAGGTTGCTCAACACCCAATGGCGGTGCCACCCTGTATTCGCGTCTCTGTGCTGTGATTTCATACTGTCATGTACATTTCCCAAGTCTGAGTTTTTCAAGTCACATAAGTAATGTTGTTGTTCTGTCTTGTGTGACAAAATAGTTTTCTCTATGTGATGACATGGTGAATACCAGAGGTTGTTGATCATTGTAGTTGCATCTGTAGTTGTCGGTTGATTCTGCCTCTTTATTATCCTGTACCCTCCCCCTCCAGAATAACCTGGCAAACCTAGCAGCAGACTTCTCAGCCATCAAGGAGCTGGACTCTCTCAGTAACGAGATTGTTGAACTACAACGGTAACGTTTTTATTCTCATTTAAAAATGCTTAACTCAATACCTGTTCTTGCTGAAGCATTATAATGCAGAATAACTTACTGGTTGGCAGGAGGTGTTTCGTTATTTCAATACTGTATTTCTTTACATTCTCAGTTACAGTTTTTGTTGATATAGATTCGATGCTCGAACTTCATGAAAGATGAGATAGAAGTGAGAAAATGTCATAGTACTTCACCCTCTATCTTCAGATACACAATCACATAATTCTGCACACATGTACAAACACACACACACACACACACACACACACACACACACACATAAAGACAACTGTTCTGGGGTGT
>JAFBJT010110242.1:26151-38589 GCA_016785325.1 Chascanopsetta lugubris | reverse complement strand
CCTCTGGCCCCTGCCCCCGCCCCCCCCCCCCATCCTGGGACTACATTACCCAGAGTTCCCCTCTGCAGTTAGGCCCCGCCCCCCTGCTCATGTAACGCAGCGGAGAGTAACATGGCAGCGGTGGACTTTGAGACTGCCTGCTGAGTGTGTGGCTGCAGCGGTGCCCCCCGGAGGAGGAGGAGGGGTCTGATGACAGAGCGGCAGTTCGCGGCGCTGCTGGCCGAGCTGCAGGAGCTGATCATGGGCAGCGCGCTGCTCAAGTGCGCGGCCACCGACCTGGGCATCCAGTGGTTCGGCTGGGCCGTGGCCGCCGCTCTCCGGACCGAGAAGTTCTACGACTTGGCGGGTAAAGTAAAGAAGTTGAACTACTTTCTCTGTGTGTGTGTGTGTGTGCGTGTGTGTGTGTGTGTGTGTGTGTGTTTACGCCATGTGCTGTTGGAGCTGGACTCCAGTGTTGAATGTGAGGGTCGGGTTTTAAAGGGTGGGGGCGCGGGGGGGGGGGGGGGGGGGGGGGGGGGGGGGGGGGGGGGGGGGGGGGGGGGTGCAGGTGTGTGGAGAGAGAGAGAGAGAGGTTTGAATCGGGGTTTAAATAAAGTTTGAATTGAATGTTTTTAGCAGCTAAACTAGCAAACAAACAGCGTTATGAAACCTCTTATCTAAGGTCGTTTTGTTGTGAAACGGCCTCAGAGCTCCTCCTTCGAGATTAACGGCCACTCAGATTAAGTCCCTGTCAGCAGGGCCGTGACCAGCAGCACTGGGGGGCGGGGGGCGGGGGGGGGGGCTTTTCTGCCACGCCTGCCGCGCGCCCCCATTCAAAAAATCAAGCATTAGTTGCTGTGCATTGGCACATATTCTTAAAATGAGTCATTACTTCGTGCCAGCGTTTTTGAATAGATTGCAATTTTAGTTAAAGGTGCAGTGCGTACAATTGAGGTGGAATTTGCTAAATAAATATACCGAGTATTGTTTGTTGTGTTTAAAAAACCTGCAGGTACAGATTGTTGAATCCATTTTTTTAAAAACTGCACTTAATATTTACATGGGCGGCGGAGCCTCCCACTGGAGGCGGCCATGCTGTTTTTACAGTAGCCTATAATGGACAAATAAAACATGTGCTGCTCTGCCAATCAACCCGACACAAAAAACATCTTTCAAAAATGTTGTAATATTTGATTCAGTCTAGTGTTTATTTGATTTTAAACCGTGACATTTGATGTGTTCGTGAAGTCAAAACTTTATGGTTTGAGCCGTTGAACAAAAAACAAACCAAGCGCTCCTCCGCACCGTCAAATGATAAATGACTTACTCGAGCAAATGTCACGTTCACTGATGAATAAAGAAATAATCACGAGTCCCGTGAGGCCTCACTCCAGCTCCTGACTTTTAATTATGTCACGGCCGACGAGGAAGTTCCAGCTTCTCGCGAATGGATTCAAAGTGTCGGCTCGATAAGGAGCCGCTCGTCTTCGGACGCGCTCGTTTGTCAAAATCACGAGAAGGGGGGCGCTTACCCGTCGACTCCAGTCAGCGAAGCCTCTGCGCGTCGTCACCCTGACACCGGTCGTTGTCCCGTGGCGCTCGGCTGCTCCGCTCTGCGCTCGCTGCCGATTCTTACCCTTGAACTTTGGAACCAATCGCCAGCTGTATCCTGGGTAAAAGATTTATTGAACACGCCTTCCGCTGCGACAGGAGAAGAAGAAGAAGAAGAAGAAGAAGAAGTGTCTGCCAGTTCAGGCCCTCACACCCGCTGACCCCCCCCTTTTTTTTCTTTTTTTCTCTCCAACCCTCCCTGCAGGATCTGGGACCTTTATCCTCCTGGCCCACCTGAGTCGCATGTGGGGCGGAGCCAATCACGTCCGGCAGAAGGTGCAGACGGGGCTGGTGACGGCGTGGGGGCTCAGGTAAGCAGAGAGGCGTCAACCCCCTCCCCCCTTCCTCCTCCCCTCCGTTCAATCCGGTGACAGATCAATAAAACAAGAAAAGGAGGCGCCGCTCATGCTGCTGTGAAGGTTTGTGTGAGAGTTCAGTCAGAGGGTCGTCGCCAAGGTCAGCGGCGGCAGCGATGACGCGGGGTTAATGAGTAATGTCTGGGTTAATGGGGACGGGTGTTAACCGTGTTCCTGCTGCAGGCTGGGCACATTCCTCTTCCTGCGGATCCTGAAGGACGGTCACGATCGCAGGTTCAACAATGTCAGAGACAGCCCCGGGACCTTCTTTGTGTACTGGAGTGTACAAGGTACGAGCTGCTGCTGCTGCTGCTGCTGCTGCTGCCGCGAATGCCGCTAATGCCGCTGCCGCGAGCCATTCCTTCTGCTGCCATTGTCCTCGAGCGTCCCGGCACCACCTTCCCCTGTCAATCACTGTCCTGCTTCACTCTACATGCACATGCGTTAGTTCAGGTGGGAGCTGTCGGGGAATAATTAGAGTTAAAAAAAAAAAATAATAATTTTTATTATGAGTGTATCATCCCCCAGGGCTCCAGAGAGTTAAAGACATTCAGCTCGTTGGTTTAAAGTTAATCGAAGGCCTTAAATGAGCTTCAGACGTTTTACATTTGATCAGACGCGTGAAAATGATGTGTCATATTTTTCCAAAGTTGCGATTCGTAAACCGACGGAATGAAATCATTGAGCACATTTACTTACGTTAATCCCTGGAGCGGTGCACTGCAGTACATACTCCAGTCCAGGAGGTGGCGGTGTAAAAGTGATGTAGAGTTGGTCTTATGTTAAATGACAATTTATGAAAATAAATGGAAAAAAAACAAAAACATCAGCAATTCAGCTGACATCGATTAACACAATCGAGACTTATTTCTAAATAATGCCAATATTTTGTGTAAACGACATGTTGTACCTTTAAATCAGGGGCGTGGCCCACGAACCAGTTTTAAATCGGCCCACAGCAAACCCTAAAAAATATAATGGAACGCGGCCCACACGAAATTTGCACTTCACTTGATTGCACCTCTTAGTTTTAACAGTCGGTCGGAGCTCCGAGTTTGCTTTCCCAGCATCAGTGGCTCAGTGGACAGAGCAGCAAACGGTGGCAGGTTCGAATCCAGACATACCCTTAAACCTTTACTAGCGCCCCCAGTCTTGTGTTGATTCTATCATCTCGAAGCACTAAAAGCAGCATGATGATGCGCTTGTTTGCGTTGCAGCTGTGTGGGTGTTCGTGACCCTGCTGCCCACCCTCATGCTGAACACCGAGAAGCGAGACGTGCCCCTGGGAACGCGGGACTACGTGGGCTGGGCCATTTGGGGCCTGGGCTTCGCCACCGAAGCGATAGCCGACCAGCAGAAATGGCTTTTTAAGGGCGACCCGGACAACGCCGTAAGTTTGAACCCGCCCCCCCCCGGTGACGCTCTCATCTATTATTCCCCCCCCCGAGTGTAATGACAAGCCTCTGCCTCTAGGGGAAGTTCATCCAGAGCGGCGTATGGGCCTACAGCAGGCATCCCAACTACTTTGGGGAGATCCTGCAGTGGTCGGGCCTGTGGCTCTCGGCCTCCTCGGTGATGGAGGGCTCCCAGTACCTGAGCGCCGTGTCGCCGCTCTTCGTCTGGTTCCTGCTGCGTCACGTCAGCGGGATCCCCATCCTGGAGAAACAGGGTCTGAGGAAGTGGGGTTCCGACCCGGCCTACATGAGCTACGTCAAGAGGACGCCTCTGCTCTGGCCACTGCCTAAATTCTGATGACGATGACGTCGTCGCGTCGGATCTGCACACGCAACAAGAAGAATGACCTCAAGAGTATATTGATTTGAGTGTGTTGTTGTCGTTTCTATGTGTCGTCAACTTATTTTCTCTGCTAAATACATTGTAGATTAAAAAAAATAATAATAATCTTTGAATTCTCTGAATTTCATGTGATGTTTTTGTCATATTTTGCTTTTCCCATGTTTCTTACTTCTTTATTAGGTTGTGAGGGTGTACTGTTTAAGTGTCAGCAACAGGGGGCGCTATTTATCTCAGGAAACTATTTTTACAGGCTGCTGAAATGCATCGTCAGCTACTTTTAATTCTACTTCCCGATTGAGCCGACACCACCGTAGCTACCAGTCTGATTCGTCAGTGGGCGGGGCACTTCCTACAGTTGACCAATCACAAGAGACTCAACATTGGGCAAACAAACCCAGCGTTGAACGACTGGACGTCCAAGTTGGTCCGGGTCTGAATGAGTGAACAACGAGACTCGAGAATAACAAACCACACCAGGAGACGTTTGTGCAAATGTTATAAATGTATTTTAGGAAGTGAACATGAATTTTCAAAGTCGTACAAAATCCGTGCTTACGCTTATAATCAAATAATGCCTCAGAAGCTAAACTGGCTAATCTCACAAAGTAATTGCCTTTCTGCGCCGAGCAGCTCGTAAGAAAAACTCCCATGGTACAAACGCGAGCCGGGTTCTAAATGACCGGGCGCAGTTTACGGCACGTGACCTGAACCAGTGAACAGTGTACCTGGTGTTCACCGGCAGCGCAGGGCACACTGTCAACGTTTTCTGACCACATCGTGCCCTTTTTTTTTCCCCCCCCGGGGGGGGGGGGGGGGGGGGGGGGGCGGTGCGGTGGCGACAAATGCCCCCCCCCTCCACCCACCCGCCCGCCCCACCCACCCCACGATGAACATGTACAGTACGAACGGCAGGAGGAGGGTGACGACAATCAAAAGTGGAATACAAACATTGAAACTTAAAAAGGGTCGATGTTACAAAAGCGAGTCGCGCGTTGAATTGGGAAACTACAATGAAATGCCTCGGAGGGGGGCTCTCCGACCTCTGAGTGACACATGAGCCGAAGAGCCCGGAAGAAATGACTTCAGGTGGAGGAGCACAACAACAACACAGCTGCACAAACACAGTCCCGTCTACCAGCACACTTTGTGTGACACGGAGTAAAAGCTTTCTCTAAAGTGTGCATGGACAGGAACATCTACAATTTGGTGTCAAAAACAAAAACAAAAACAATTTAAAAAAAAGTCTGACAAAAAATATCTCTCACAAACACGCAAAATCCTTAGCCGTTACAAATGTGAAACATTTAGAATGATTAAAAATAGAGTTATAGAGGAGCACTACTGTTGGGAAGCGAGTATAGCTGTTAATAATAATAATGATAATAATAATAATGATGATAATGAAGCAGTACCTGGCTATGAGGACTGAGTATTGCTGGATGAGTAAAGGGTCAACTTCATGTAGCTGCTTCACTTGAGGAGAGGAGACGAAAAGAACTTTCCTTGGCGAGAAAATCCCACGGCTGATTTGCTCTTGCTGCCGAATCTGCGAAGAGGAGAGCACGTGTACACGTCATGTGACATTAGAATAAACACACACAGCATTGGTCAACTTCTAATTCACAGTTTAGTGATTCTACATTGAGGATGAGTATAATTAAGCAGGCGTGGGACAAACATTGGAGAAGCGAAGTGCGGACTCACGGTGCACTTATTGATATGTAAGCACCAATCAACTACTTTTACTGCATCAAATATTATGTCAAATGAAATACTTTAATTGCATAAATTAGAATAAAATTCAAATACTAGTGTGTGTGTTGTCTCTGTATAGAGAATCATGTTGTTGTTGTTATATGGGACAACGACAAACAGGATGTCTTGATTTTTTACACATTTATTTTACACTTTGTTTAAAAGTTTGCAGCAACATGTACAGCAGCAGGAGAGGACACTGTGTGTGTGTGTGTGTGTGTGTGTGTGCGTGTACCTGGGAGTCAGACTGGTCTTCATGCGCTGAGTCAGGGAGCTGGATGAGGGGGTTTTATTCAGCTGGTGCTCGGGCGTGGTCAGAGGTCCCAGCATGCTCACTGCAAACAGACACACACAAACCGTAGGATGATGAGACCACCACCACCACCACCACCTCCTCCTCCTCCTCCTCCTCCACCACCATGGCAGGACGTCACCGGCGGGCTCACCTCTCTCGGGGGTGATGTAGCAGTTGGCGTTCTCGATGATGAGGTGGTCCAGGTTGGGCTGCTCGCTTTCCGCCATGACGTACGGTGCCCAGTAATCCACGGGGAGAGACAACAGGCGCTCCACCACCTGGCGGGAAACGCAAAGAGAGTCATGTCAGTCAGTGCGTTGCCCCCAAAACTACCGAACATTCAATCATTTTGAGCACTTTAACCCTTTAATGCCAGTTTGATTACTTGCTCTCAGTTGTTTCTCATGAAAAAAAACAACACAAAGAATGAGCTATTTTCCATAAAACATGTGGAAAGCGGCCGGGGGATTGGATTCAAATCAGTCGTGGGTCTGTCAAAGTCGACCTAAAATATCGACTTTATGGCAGATATAGTTTTTGTGCAGCATTAGATCTAAAATGTATTGAACCCCTTTAAGTCAGTGAAAGATTACACACTGCACCTTTAATGTTCGCCTGTGTGAAGCCGGCGGTGGTGACCTTACCCTGGGCTGCCTCTTGGTGTCCTGCAGGATGGTCATAGGGTCCGGGTTGGCAACGGCGTGGCCCACGATGGTCGGACCGAAAACTCTGGCCAGGTTACTGACGTCCATCTTGGTGTCCAAGCTGTCGGCCACTCTGGGAAAAAGTGCGTCACATTCACAAAAATGCATCATACGAAAAACAAAACACGAGTACTTTTAGATACAAATGGGCCATTCATACAAATCTGCCTTAAAAAAAAAGTTTGTTATTTTTGCCTCAGGGGAGATTTGAGCTTTCCGTGAATTAGTCGATCAAAACACAGAAATGAGTGACGGGAGCGTGAAAGAGGATGAACGCCACCCCAGTGCCTCTCGGCAGCTTCTTCTTCGGTGGTGTTTTCTCATGTTACTCATAAAGACAGTCGCTGCCCACCTCTGCAGGTGAAGGGCCAAGAAAGCCAGCGTGTCCCTGTTGGGCTTCGGCAGGTCGGCGATGGTTTGGTACATGAGAGCGACGCTGTTGTCGTCATCGGAAACCTCTGAGGCGAGAAACACACAAAAAAAACATGTACCTCAGCGGAGGAGCACGAACCAAAGTTGTTGCTTTTTTTAAGAACTTGAAAGAAAATGTATAAGATGCAAACACAGACAAACTGAGAGCTTTAGATTTACCACTTGTTCTTAAAAAGGTACGGTGTGTACGATTTGGTGACATCTACTGGTGAAGTTGGACAAAAAAAAAAAAAGATGTTTAGTAGTCCACTCTGGACTATTGTAAAAACATGGCGGCCCCCATAGGATGGACCCGCTTAAAGATGAAAGGGCTCGTTTTAGGGCCTGTGTAAAAGGCAGGTCGTACATCGAGGAGATTATACATCGGTAAAAACGTCCGTATAGAATTGTTTCATAATTCTGTTTCTACAGATGGAGGTGACAAAAAAAAAAATGGATCTAAATTTTACACACTGCACCTTTAAAGTTGAGAGACTTGTTCTCAATGGCTCCTTCGGGTCCAGTTCTGCCGTTAAAGGCAGCTGTTATTTCAGGTCGTACTATAAATAGCTTTTAATTTAAACACCGACACTTTTTTTTAATAATAGAGCTCCAGCTGTTACACACTGCATGACACTGTAACCAGTCTCTCTCACACACACACACACACACACACACGTACCGGCTGCCTCCATGAAGGTGCGGTTGAGGCGGAAGGTGAGCAGCGGCTCCTTCAGGTTGCGCAGGAAGTCCTTGAGGAGGCCGGTGATGGCGTGGATGTCGTCCACTTTGCTCAGCACCGGGACGGTTCTGCTGCGCAGGAACTTCTCCTTCAGCTCCTTCACCGTGCGGTCGGCGCCGGACAGACGGTACAGTCCCGCCTGAGGAGGAGGAGGAGGAGGAGGAGTAACGTTATTCATCAAATAGTGATTATTTCACGCTGTGATGTCCAGTGGAATGAAAAGTATATCTGTCGCCCATGGCGCCGTCGCCACAGTCCAAGGTGACACCTTCAAAATGGTCGCTGGGAAACGCACGTGAGTTTGATTTACGTTTGAAAAGCGCAAACACGTGAGACTTAGACGGCCTCCGAATATGTAAGTGTGTCTTCACATGTTTGAAATTGTATTGATTTTTTCTTCTTCTTATTCTATCGTTACATTTTCTTTGGTTCTCACTCAGAATACGACGCTATTCTGCCCAACTGCTGAAAGACAAGCAATGTCCCACTGGGATTAATACATTATTTCTATTCCACAGCTTTTCAAGGATTACGAGTGAGGTTAAAGGGCCGCGTGTACAAGATTTATTTCCATTCATGTTAGAGTATAAAATAAGTACACTGGAGTTACTATGAGTGAATAATCATCTGAATGACCTTAAATCAATCAGCCCTTTAAATGCATGTTTTACATCTGGAGGAAGGTTAATGATGAATGATGTTTGCCGTGGTTTTCTCCGACATGTTTGGAAGGAAAGGGTGAGATGAGGCAGAGCTCCGTGAATCCTTTAACGCTATGGTGAAGATGTAGAGAGTGAACGATAATAACCCCACTGTCAGCCCCATTTCAACAATATGGATTAAAAAAAAAAAAAAACGAATGAAATCCTCAGTCTTCTACGATTCAGTCACTTTCACAATCAATTCATTAATTTGTCAAAGACGCTTTCCTCCAAATAACTTAAATGAATACGTGTCTGGCCAACACTCGTCAACGTGATTTGCACCGAGGCTTTTAAATAACGACATCTTTAAACAACAGAAGAAAAAACAATTTTCTTAATTTGTGTCACACAAGAAAAAAACCAAAACATAAAACACGACTATCGCAGAATAAAAAAAATTAACGCAAGCAGAATGAGCTGCGGGAGAAAAAAAAATAAATCAAAAAAAACATAAAAGGGAAAAAGAGATGAGCGGCGGCAGAACGGCTCAACAGATTTGGAGGCTTTCCACAGCCCAATTACAAATTTAATCTCCCAGGAACAGATTGTAAAATCCTCGCCACAGCTCCCGTCTCGCTTTATGAGGACGGCGCTCAAAGTAACGGCGGGGACGCGAGGCGGCTCCGTCCTCCGGCCGCTCTCCGCGCTACCGAGATACGACGCGGCGGCGCTACCAACCTCGTGCAGGCCTCTCTGCTCGATCTCGCTGATGCAGTGCACCACCAGGGGCGGGATCATGGGCGAGGTGTCGGGCACGAAATCGGCGAGGACGCCCTGGAGGGAGGGGGGGGGAACATTGTTGTTTTGCACATGTTTATAAAAAGTGAAATTAGAAATAAATAAATAAATAAATAAATAAAAAGTAATGGCCTCCCACGTACCTCCCCTATTTTGACGGGTGTGCCGATCAGAGTGGGGATGCAGGGCAGGGGGCAGCGCTCGCGGCACTCGGGGTGAGTCACCACCCGGCAGTCGCGGCACTTCAGGGAGATCTTGCCAAACTTGATCCTCTTCCCGCACGGCACACAGGACTGGGGGGGGGGGGGGGGGCGGGGGGGGGGGGGGGGGGGGGGGGGGGGGGGGGGGGGGGGGGGGGGGGGATTGAGTTGAGAACGGATTCCGACAGATCCGCTAAAGGTAAGAATGTGTAAGATTTGGTGACATCTAATGGTGAAGTTGCACGTGGTATCCCCTCACCCCTCTGAGCGTGAGGGGGAACCTATGGTGGGACCGGCTCTTTAAATCCAGGGCCGGGTTTAATCGAAGGCGTCGGGCAGAACTGACTGAAAAGACAGAATCACTCCCATTCTTACAGTTTTGGAGACGAACTCGTGCAGCCGGACCCCTCCGTTGTTCTGCGGCGTGCTGGGCGCCGGTTTTGGCTCCGCCTCTGGGGCGCTGGGCTGTTTGAAGACGTCCTCAGACTTGACGGATTCAGAGTCCCACTCCATGACAGCTGTGGCTCCGCCTCTGGGGCGCTGGGCTGTTTGAAGACGTCCTCAGACCTGACGGACTCAGAGTCCCACTCCATGGCAGCTGAACGGGGGAGGGGGGGGGGGGTAAATGAATATCCAGGAGACCCACGACAGCGTAAGATCTTGTTCGAATTGTTTCCGCTTTTATGGACAAACTAACTATCGTTGAGTTTTAATAAATGAAGGCTGACATAGTTTCTACACGTTTAGAGACACACTGCACCTTTAAAACCTTCACAAACAATCATTAAAAACAGATGTAGTAAATATGGTGAATGATGATTTGATGGGCACCAATTCCCTTCGAAATAGCCTGGGGTGGATCATGTTGCCTTTATTTCAAAATAAAAGCGTGTTTTAAAGGTGCAGTGTGTACGATTTGGTGACCTCTAGAGGTGAGGTTGCATGTTGACTCCATCACCTCATCCTCACCCCTTCTGAAGATGCAGGAGAACCTGTGGTCGACTTCAGTTGTCATTAAAACTCAAACAAACATTTAGTACGTCCAGTTTTACGACTGTAAAAGACAGTAGATGTCAAGATTTGACATGAAGATTTTTTTTAAAGACAAAATAAAAGAAAGAAAGTGGGTCTCTTGGCCCGGCATTGATTTCTGACTCAAGTTTTAGGAACCGGGACGAAGGGATAAGAGACGAACTGGATCATTTGAGCTCACTTTTATTTGTGTTAAGTACCAGAGGAGACATTCTAGAATGAGAACAAACATCTTACCGGTCTTTCTCCTGCTGCGGGTCCAGTAAGGAACAGTCTCAATGGTGGAAATGGCCTCCACAGGTCCTCCATCCCCTGGGACAGTCACTGTGGTCCTTGTCACCAGAGTCTCATTTGCCTGTAGCGATTAAAAAAACAAACAAAAAACTATAAACAATAAGAATGTGCATTGGAATTCTGTTCCTTGGGGCATTTGAAGAGCTGGTCACATGTTAGCATTAGTTATTCATTAGCAAATTATATTATATTTTGAAATTTGACATAGGAGGAGATATATTCTGCTTTTTTTCTGGGCTTTGTGTGACCTTAAGGGCAATATTACCAAAATAAAAGCATCACAGATTGAAAATATAGAATACAAAACACAATAATCGCCCATGAGTATGTGTTGAAGTTTCCTGCAAAGGGTTTTACGGGCATCCAAATTATTATTGCCGTCTATGGGGAAAAACTATTTTTGGGGCGCTATGGGGATTTGTCTGTTGCAGTACCGCCGAGTGGCCACCGGGAGAAAAGCGCTGCGAGTCTACGGAGAGGCCGTACATCCCGCTCTAGTCACACACCCATGAGTCAGCACAGTCAGAGCTTTTCTGGGATGGAGGGACAGGAACTGTACGGCACAGTACAGACGTTTCCGTTTGTCCGGACATCTGAGATTATCGAGGGCTTTTCAAAGTGACACTTATTCGAAACGAATCCCACCCAGAACTAATCGGACCGCTCTCCTCTCAGCGCTTGCAGTCATGTGGGATAGCATAACATTGCCACGCCATTGAACGACGCAACTGACATACACAGCCTGAGGCAGAAACCTCACCCTGTCTGCAGTTCTTCCGGTGGAGCGAGATCTTTTGGAGGCCAGAGGAGGACCGTCCACGCGGTTCCTGGAGGAGCGCTGCGAGGGGCAAAGTTCACACATTCATCTCAAAACTACTTTTCCTCCGAGAAGCCGAGACCCTCCCGCGTTTACACGTGTTCTCCACCTACCCTCTTCTCTCGTTTCTTCAGTCGCACCGTCCTTATGTTGGAGGAGTCCCAGTCCTGGCAGGGATCGAGCGCATCACAGTCAGACTTCAGAACATTACAAAAGCAGGCGTCGGCGTCGCGCGCGCGGGGGGGGGGGGGTCTACTCACCAGAGAGTCGTCGGTTTTGTCATAGCTGATGTCAGACAGGATGGAGGCCGACTCGTCTATCGTCGTCAGCCTGTCAGACGGAACAGATACGAGGTTCAGCGAAGGCGGCAGCCAATCACACGGTGCATTGCGTGGAACCGAGCGTCAACGCCGGTTTAAAAAAATAAATAAATAAGTGTCGCGAATCCGCCATTCATGTGACGGACCAACGGAAGTGACTGAAGATTAGGGGGAAACAACATTGTCTCTTTGAAGTAGTTGGTGGTGAATGAGGCGCCTGTGCTGCACAAGACGCCTCGTCAAAAGAGTCCGATGACATTCTCACACGCAAAAAAACCCTGACCCCCGCGGGGCAAACCACCAGGGACACTGAAGCCCGTCTCTTTCCTCGATCTGCCGCAACGCCGCCGACACGGCACGTTCAGGAAATAACACAGATGCTCCCGACAGCCAGAGGAGGGAACTAAATGGCGTGGGAACAGACAAATCAGCCGTGTCTCCGTCCGGCGGCCCTGGCGCTCCGACTGCGAGCGTCCCGTCTCAAAGGAGGCTGTAAAACGCTGCTGACGAATGTGCCCTGAAATCACAGCACAATGCGGGCGGCGGCCACTGGAATCCGCTCAGTCCCATTCAATTGGATTCGGTGAGGAGCTCATTTCATGGCGACGTCAAGCACGGAAATAAAAAGCAAAAAAAAAGAAATCTGAGTATCACGCTTCCAAGAATACAAAAGATAAAAAAAG
>JAFBJT010110241.1:23763-38410 GCA_016785325.1 Chascanopsetta lugubris | reverse complement strand
CATATACGGCGGACTGGATTTGGCCACGGGCCTTGAGTTGGACATGCTACTGTATGTGGCCTTTATGATACACATTGTTAAAGGTGCAGTGTGTAAGATTTGGTGACCTCTAGAGGTGAAGTTGAGTATTGTATCCATCACCTCACCCTCGCCCTTCTGAGCATGACGGAGAACCTGTGGTCGACTTCAGTTGTCATTAAGACACAAAAAATGTTTCATACATCCACTTTTACAGCTGTGAAAACACCCCCCCCCCTTCATGTAAATATACATTAAAGGGCTCGTTTTAGGGTCATGGAAAAAAGAAAACATTCACGTGATTATAAATTCCTGAAAATGTCAGTACGTAAATGTTTTGTAATATTTTTAGAAGTGACCAAAAATGACCAGCATCTTACACACTGCACCTTTAAATACACAACCAGAGTTTGAATCCTCTGTATGACCCCACACTGCAGGTCACAGGGGCAGCAGGGGAACACGGTGGCTCGTACAGTCCCTGTGGTTTCTGTGGTGGTGACTTGTGAAATGTTGTGTAGTTTGTGTCGTTCTCCTTCAGTTTTCAAACTTTCGCAACCAACAGAAACACTGATGTGGCTCAGCACAGACTCACGGGCAGCGTCTGGAATTACAGCTTCCACATGATCACTGTTATCAGACTGGATTTATGGGGCAGACACTCGAGGTGGTTCTGGTTTGGCCTGTCGCTCAGCATACCTGCGCAATGTGTGTGAGAGATGCAGTTGTTACTGTACTTAGCTTTGTTTGTTTGTTCACATTCTGCCTCTTAAACGTGCCTTTTTATTATTATGATTATTATTATGATCATTATTATTATTATTATTATTATTATTATTATTATTCTCATTATTTTCATTTTAACGGCAGAGGTGGAATCTAAAACAATCACATGTATGCTTTATAAACACCTGAATTCACACGATGCTGTTTTAATTTGAATAGAATCAGTCCTTTATATTTAGGTCCTCTTCACGGACGCCGCCATGTTGTGACAGAAGCCCAGAATGGACAAATTGAACACCTTTTTTGTTTTAATGCTAAACATGGATGCTTTTACATCTTAACTAAAGTGTTAGGATTTAAGGAGAAGCCATTTTCCTTCATTGCCTTGACCTGAGTGAAGTGTGGCTTCATTAAGTGTGAGCTGTCATTGGCACATGGAATCTTTAAAGAGCCCTGACCTTCAGCGGAGTCAGCCTCAGAAATACTTTGATCACTTCTTGAAAGGAAGTGAAAAAACTCTTATATATAATCTTCAGGGATTTTTAGGAAAATGTATTCATTTTGTTCTCTTTTTTAAAATTTGGACAAGATGATGCACAAAACCAAAGTCTGGTCCTCAAAACCTTCCTCCCACAATCTGTGCGTAATCTGCCAAACAACAATAACAGTGGCGGCCGCGCTCTCCTGGCTCCCTCCGCGCAGGCGTGCGTCCATGCTTTCCCGTTAATCTGCCTGATCAGACGTCCGCTGCGCTCTGTGTTTATTTCAATCCATGCTGATCCGTCCTAATGGACAAATCACTAGCGCTGATGGGTGATCCAATTTTCTGTCGCTCCTTCTAGCAGGATGCGATCAATGCGGCAGATAGACTCCACACATTCAATTGCAAATATTTCTCCTTTAAGGGCTCGAGTGGAGGGTTTGAATCCCAGACTCCCACAGCAATAAAGGAGTCAGACCTTTAGAATCTGTCTCGACTGCAAAACTAAGTTTCAACTGCGGGAGCACGAACTCTGCTCCGCCAAACCTGGTCACCTCTGGTGGTTGTCAGTGTTTCTTAGATTCATCCCCCTCTGATCGGCCCTTTCTTCAAAGCCCCGCCCCCTCCCGACGCCCTGACAACTGCCGGAGGCCATCTTCCTGTGACTTGTGAGCTAAAAATGAGCTGTTTTTGTCTTTCCAATAACTTAGATAGGGTCAATGCTAACAGCTAAAAATGTTAGCGTGAGAATGGTTAAGAAAAAAACAAACAAAGAAAATGGAACCATTTTTTTTTCCTGGGTCTGATGAACCATACAATTGTGGATGTGTCTCTAATCCACATTGATTGGAACATAGCACCAAAATTGATGCTACGACCTTCCTGTCGTTAGCATCAAATTACCCGTGAATGTTTTATTTTTTGCAACTTTGGACGGTTTTCAACATTTTTCAATTTCATTTTTCCCATAGAGATGCACCACTGGCCCGACAAGGGAAGGATCTGCTCTCGATTTGAGGTGAATAAGTTGCCATGCTAACCAAGTGACTCATCCTTGATTTTGGCATGCTCATAACACAAGACATGACAAGCTGATGACATATCTGTGAAAATAGATACTTCCAAAAAATAATCAGGTTTTTTTTCTTTTGTTAAATTATAAAAATATTGACAAATATCCAAATCTTCATTGTTGACAAAATTGGAAAAACACCTCCTGTATCTGCCCCTTATTTCACACTTGCATCAAAATTGAGTGGCTTCTTCACGCACACTTTCCACATCCTTCCACCAAGTTGCACAGAGATCTATTCAATCATTGTTGTTCAATCGTGTTCACTAACAAACAAACAAACAAACACAAACGAGCCGACAGGGGGAAAACTTCCTTTGACCTAAGCCTCATTTTCCATCATCTCCAGAAAAACATCTGTGTGCGACCTCAAACCTGTTCAGGGTCGTCACCGAGTCTAATTCCCTCTTTTCATGTCTTCCTCTGCAATATCCTCCCACAATCCCCCCGAACCCAAGGTTAAATGGGACGTCTTATTGTGTAGACAGGCCATAATCCAGGTGGGTTTGCACCATTTTATTATTTCTGCAAATAAAGTGGCTTAAGCCGTATTTATGCGAGCTCCTGTGTGGGTTGAACCTCGGCTGTGTCTAATCCAAAAGAACCTGCCCGGGCTTATGTAGAGTCCCAGGTTTCTGATTTTCTCCCCCAAGCACCTTTTTCCTCTTCGCCGGCGTTCCAATCCGTTTTCCAGCTGTTTTGTTTTGGAGTGTGTTGCGGCCGCTCAGCTTTTCTTTGGCCCGACGCTTCACGGCCACACAGGCTTGAAATCCTCCGGCCCAAAGAAACGAAAACCTCTCCTCTCCCCCCATCGTCTGCATTAATGTGAGTTTTCACACTAATGTGGCGAACATTACGACCTCACGGCGCCCTGGTCCAGGTTTTAAAGGTGCAGTGTGTAACATTTGGTGACATCTAGTGGTGGAGTCACATGTTGTAGCCATAACATCACCCTCACCCTTCTGAGCCTGTGGTCGACTTCAGTTGTCATTAAAACTCAATAGATGTTGAGTACGTCCACTTTTGTAACTGTAAAAACATGGCGGCCCCCGGAGAGAGGAGCCCCTCCTCATGTCAATATAAATGAATGGGCTCATTTAAGGGTAATGGGGGGGAAAACATTTAGTGGATTATAAACTGATGAAAATGTCGGTATGTAATTGTTTTGTAGTATTTTTTAAAAGTGACAAAAATGACAGAAATCGTACACACTGCACCTTTAAAGCACAATAAAGTTGAAGTTCTGCTCAATCTCTGCTCTTTCTGAGGGAGGCGCACACCCCATTCCTCACGTATGATCTCATTAGTATGAAGTTGTGTTTTCCTGCTGACTCATCAGTTTCCTGATGAATTCTCACCAGGGCGGAAAAAAACAATCCTCTCCTGCTTCATGGCCGATTCTTCTGCGCCGCTGCTTTCTGTCCGCTGCAGGCTTCTGTAGACGTCCCGGCCTTATGTGTCTCTGCGCGCTAACTCAATGTAGCCGCCCGTGGCCATGGAGTAAAAGCACTTTATCCATATTATGGGATGGTGATTTACGACGCATCACCACCAGATCCGGCTTCACTTTCGCATTTCTTCCCTTTTTTTTCTTTTTGTTTTCAGCGGCATGAAATGTGGAAATCCACTTATCAAAAGCAGCACTAAGGTCCAGTGTGTAAGATTAGCGCGGAATTATTTTCACCGGCACAAATAGAAATAAACAAACATGATACTGATGATCTTATATGTATATTATGACTTAAATGTGATAACGTTTGTTTTCAACTTTGTAGAATGACATCACATCAGGAGCAGGTCTTCTCCATGGATGCCGCCATTTTGTGCCACACTATATTTCCAATAGCCCAGAGTGAACACCTTTTTGAGTTTTCATCCTAACCATGTCCCTTCCCTGAACACGGAGGAGGCAAGAGTGATGACCCATCATCCCCTCATGTGGGTGTTCGGCTGCAATATGTAACTCCAACACTAGATATTGCTCAACATTACACGCTGCACCTTTAATAATCATGCTCCTCTGTTTCAGCGTGCCAATGGGTTAAGAGGGAGTTTTCCTTGTTCCTGTGCAAACCTGTAGAACAGATGATTGGTAAGAAGCGTGTGTCAGTAAGGTATGTTTATGTGTGTGTGTGTGTGTGTGTGTGTGTGAGAGAGAGAGAGAGAGAGAGAGAGAGAAAGAGGGAGTGTACATGCAGTCAGCACACCTTCAGCCTCCTGTCTGTTTCACCTCAGGGGAAGAGGCAGCTGCTTCACAGTCATGCTCTGCAGCAGCCGAGTGTTTACTCACCAGGGAGAGACACTTAACGCAGCCGCCATGGGGAAGCAGGTAAGATCTGATAAAGCAACATTAAGTGGTATCGAGTTTAACGACTTTAATCAGAGCTGCGTCTTAAATGTACTTTCACAGAGAGGCAATAAAAAAGAAAAAGAAAAAAAGGAATACAAAAATAAAATCCTCCGGGACTTTGACTCAAATCATAAATAATGCTCCGGCATTAAGCCCAATCAACTTCCTGCCTAGAAATAGATTTAGAATAGTTGTCCTTAAACACGTCATTAACTTCACATTAGCTGTAATGCCAGGATTCCTCCACATGCCGCACAGACACACCTGGATGCGCATGCAGCTTTAAGAAGGTGTTGGGTTTTATGGAAACAGAAGAGGGTTGTTGTGTGACAGAGTTAAAGGGGTATTACGCAATTTTTTTCCCGTGTTGAAAAATGACATTTGAATGGCAACGATTAAACAGGTTGCTACATCAAGTAAGCGATACGTGTCTTCTCCTGGAAAAAGTGCATCATAGCTCAGAACTTGGGTCCGTGATTAAAGGAGCGGTGTCAGATCATTGATTCAAAGTTACTGTGTTTGCCAGCAGAGCCGGCTCATGGCATAGGCCATAAAGGTGGCCTATGCCCCCCCCGCCCCCCATTATTGGATTGACCCGGCCCTGAAACACTCCTGCCCCGTGTGGAAGCGGTTCCTATTGACAGATGTCAACAAGTTGCCTGTCAAGTTGCCATCATGAAAAGGGTCGTCCACGCCCTCAGGTGCAGTCCAGGGGGCTCCAAACCATTATCTCGCCCGAGGCCCTAAAATAGCCAGAGCCGGCCCTGCTCGCCAGCGCCAACATGATCCGGTCCGATACCATTAAAAGCACTGGCTCCCATTCCGTCACCAGAGCTAAACATGACGTTCGAACGAGCGACTCCGCTCCGTCCAGAGCTAGATATGTAATCAAGCGCAGTCGTGTTTGCGCACGCAACACATCAAACAGCGGCTGGCACATAAATATAGACATTAAAAAATACATTTGGCGCACAGGAAACAATCCCATGCGTCTCTGTCCCGGGTTTTCTGAGCTTCGTACACAGGCCGACACCTTTCAATGACTGGGAGAGTATTTTCTTTTCTTTCGGAGAGAGCCGAGGCCGTGTTGTGAACAGGAAGGGCAAGTTGTGCCAAATAACTGCGGATAGGGAACTCTGGTGAACTCATTCTGGTTTTTCCCCTCATGCGAGCATCTGGTTCTGCGATTCGCTCGCAGACGCTCGCCCTCAGTTCGGGGAGAGAATGAAACCCAAGTTGTCTTTTTCTGGGTATTTGTCTGCTTCGTGACTTATTTCTCCTTTCGTAAACTGGCCAGAGAAGCGGAGGACGGTCTATTGAGTGTATGCTGATATAAATCTCTACGATAAACAGGACTCGCTCTGCTGAGTCATCAGCGCCAGCTCGGTTAAAGGCTGCGGGCCTGCTTGTTGTGACGGGCAGAAGCTGATGTGGTCTCATTGCGAGAAGCGTTTGTGTTCACAAGACGTGGCGTGCGTGCGTGTGTGTGTGCGTGTGTGTGTGTGTGTGTGTGCGAGTGTGCGAGCGTGCGAGTGTGCGAGCAATATTCCCATATCAACGTAACCTCTGTTTAATCCACGCTGGACTCTGAAGAATGTGCTTCCCAGGCCAAGACGGAGGAATGTGTTCTCCTCTGTCTTGAAGGAATTCTTTGTTGACACGTAGATGGAGTGTCAGCGGCCGAGTCTTTCTCAAAGTCCGGGCCGGGACCCGGCAGGAAAAACCCATCGGCAGCGTCCGCGGCGCCGCGGGGACGGCGGCCTCTTCTTCACGCGTACGTACGTGAGCGCCGGCGCCGGCGGAAGCGGCTCTTTGTGAAGGCGCCGCTGTTTTGAACCCGTCCCGACAGCTGGACCTCTGCCTCCGGCTCCGACGGTCTCCTCGGACGCACGGTGAAAGCACAACAGATGTTTCTGACCTCCTCCAGCATTTCTGAGTGTAGGAGGTCTCATTCTCCCTGAGTGGAGCAGGGAGGAACCTCTCCGTGAATGTAGTGCAGATACATATACGTATATATATAAAGGATGGAGGAGCGGGGCTCCGGCTGCAGACGTGAGGCGCTTGAGTGTTTGAGCCGCGCGATAAGAAAACACAAGTGTTGTCGAAGGCAGATTCTTGATAAAGATGTGACACCGGTTTCCAAGCTGGAAGCAATTACAGACTCTCCCAGCAGCAAAGAATGTTGCAGACGCTCACCGCACCCGTTCAAACGCTCGGTTCTGTTTTGTTTTTTTCAGGAAAAATAAAAAGCAGAGACTTTCAGGCTACGAGGATGTGGTGAGGACTAAATATAAGCCCTGACCTTATTTTCCCCACGCTCACTCACTGGAGCATTTATGATGAGAAAATACCAAACATTAATCGTGTTGCACTCAAACACACAGTTGTTTGCTCCGGTCTCTTTATTGTATTGTGTTAAGTTGCAGTTGCAAACATAGTTAATACAAAACCGATGTGTCTTAAAGGTCCAGTGTGTAGATTTAGGGCAGAATTCATGTGGCCAGAAATAATGTTTTTATCAGTGTTTGTTTGATGGGATCAACCTTTTTATCGTTACCTCAGCAGTGAGTCCTCTCTGCCGAGGCCCAGAACGGGGTTATAGAGCTTAGAGGAGCTGTCCTCTGACCAGAGGGTCAGTGGTTCGATGCCCATCCCGTTCAGTATTTTGCCCAGGAAGAGAGTGAACTGTCCCACTGCAGCATTAGACAAAAGTGTATATATATATATCAGTGTGTCAGTATATGATATTTCTCTCAGTCCAATAAGGGGTCATCATTTAGACAGAGGGGCGGAGTGTACTTCCATGCAGTTCCTCATTCAGAGAGCAGCTTTGATGGTAAACAAAGCTCATTGTTAGTGACAGAGCAGGGTCACCTCAGGGGCCAATCAGATTGCAGCTGGAGTCAGTGCCCCCCGCCCCCCCCCTTCCCCAGTCCCGCCCCTGGAGCCACCCCTGCTCCAGATGATCCAATCTATCACCCTGAGAAACGAGAATGATGAAGGTCGAGTCCGGTTTGAATGTGAATCACGTGCGTGGACCGGGTCGGGCTCAGTTTGAGGGCTCACTTGTTTATCTCTTTTAGCGGGAGGTTTGATCTGTGTGTGGCCCTCAGACGCTCCACTGACAGCGCCACAAATTGGCACGGAGGCCTCAGACCCATTCTCTCGCTGCAGATCCAATCACCCGGTGAGCAGCAGCACCACGGCTTCTATTTGTATCAGGGAGGAGGAGCAGACGAGCCAGCATCGATCCTCTTGTTGGCAAAACTACAAATACAGCAGCAACAAAGCTGCAGCATGTTCAGCAGGAAGAAGAATCAATTCCGGGTCACTGGGCCCAACAGTCGTATATGTTGTGCCAGCTCATCATACGGCCCTGCGTGCTGACTGTTTGTATCTATATGAAGAGAGACTCTGGCTGATGTGAGCGACTCACTAGCTGCTCCGCACTCTTTGGATTCTGCTGGTGATAAATGGTATTTAGAGATTACGCTCACCTTGAATAACACCTCTGTCGGAAGTTGGAGATAAATAGCGGTAAGTGCTAATTGGCTCGGCACTAACGCGCTCATTTATCTGCTTTGCTGTTCAGTGTGTTGTGTGGTTCCACGCCTTTGGGGGGTGGGGGAGGGGGGGGGTGAGAGCAATTAAAATCCTGAGCTTTTGCCACGCTGAGGTCCGGCCATGCGCTCCTCTCATTGTTTAGCGGCGGCGGCGGCGGCTACAACAGTTTGGACACAGTCACTGAGATGGATGATCACGCGCTGATTCAATTAAACGCTCTGAGCCGGATTTGCCAGGAGCTCGGTGACGAAGGCGGCGCGATGAAGACGTGGTGTTCGGTCCATTCTGCTCGCTCCCTGGTCGGATGTTGGTTTTCTATAGAGCTGTGTATGAGATGCTTCAGTGGCGCACGGCCCTGGAGACTGATCCCATCTGTTCGGGGCCTGCCTGCGTAGTCAGGAACTCATCAAAATGTGCTCCCCAAGGTCTGAGCTACCCCCCCTCCCCCTCCACCCCGCCCTCACACACACACCCCACCACCACCTCCGCCAATACCCTTTTGTCTGTGCATTTGTTACCTCTTTGTTTTATTGCAGAGAGGGTGGGGGGGGAGCCCGGGGCAAGAGCACACACAACCCCAGAGATGAGTGAGGGGGCGGGGGCAGAGGAGGGAGGGAGGGGGTTGGTTGGTTGGTTGGTGGACCAGAGCCTTAATGGAGACAGCATCCATGAAATGACCCAGTAGGAAGTGATGCTTCCTGGGCATGTTTTACGCCTGCGTGGGCGTCAGAGGGCTGGGGCTCGGGCAGGGTGGGGTGGGGTGCAGTGGGGTGGGGTGCAGTGGGGTGGGGTGGGGTGGGAGAGCTCCAACCAAGAGAGGGAGGGTGGGTGGGAGGGTGGAAAGAGGAGGAGGAGGAGGAGAGCGTGGCCGGGGATGCTAGTGTTTTGTTTTGTCCTCCTCCCATGTGCAAGTGTCAGAGGCGTGAGAGGGAGTTGCGGTGGACCGGGCCCAGACAGCAGCAGCAGCAGCAGCAGCAGCAGCAGCAGCAGCAGCAGCAGCAGCAGCAGCAGCAGCAGCAGCAGCATGTAAGTCAGACAGTTTCCTCTGCATCATGAGAAAAGTTGCTACAGTCAGCAATAAATAAGTTCACCACTCGTGCCGATCGGATATTATGTTTCCTCGCGTTAGCTTTTGCACATAAGGAAAGATGTCCGCGCACTTTCCATGCCGTGCATTCCAGGTGTCCATTGTTCAGCGCGGTGTTTTTGTACATTTCCTCTCACGCCCGCTGCTCCCAGGTGAAGTATCACCTCCCCTCGTAATGATGCAGCTTACAAATGTCTGCTCCCTGGGAGGAATCCTGATTCTTTCTCTCTCCCCCATCATCTTATTTCATAGCCCTTTCATTTATTTCTTTATTTTGTATTCCAACTTCTTATCTTCTCCTTCAGGAGGCCCCTTTCTGGCCCTTTTTCCAATGAATAGAGCTTGACGTGCCAGCCGCCACCCAGAGAAGTGCCTTGGGCAGCAAACGGCCCTATTTAGTGGGAATGAATATTCATTTGTTTAGAATCATTAATTCAGCAGCTCTGTTACTTATTGATAAGGAAGTATATATATGTATGTTCTGTATAATCCAAGATTTATATGTGCATTTCTATTTTTCCAGTAAGCAAGGCAGAATATAAACATCTATGATCGTCACTTGCACAAAAACATAAACATGACATGCGATTGCGATTGTCAGGATTAAATCTTGACTTTCTCTCCCATTAATTATGGATGCATGAAGCTCACAGGAAATTTGACCGTTATTTTGTCCATTTGTGCAGAGAGAGAGAGAGAGAGAGAGAGAGAGAGAGAGAGAGAGAGCGAGAGAGAGGCACAGAAAGTTGAGATCATGGGTGGGTTTCCAGTGGGCGAGGTGGGGACAGTGGCTGAAACCACAGCTCAGACATGTTTCCTGGCCCAAACAGAAGAAGAAGCATTTTCTTAATGTTTCTTGCAGTTAAGACGGGGATGTGAGAAGTCGACCATTTTCACCTTGCAAATAAAAAAAAGGAAAATGGCCTCAAATGTCACGGTGGCTCCACCGTCCATGTAAATGTCAGGAGTTTTATGGCCTTTTATGGCGGTGACATGAATCTGGATGTATGACGTGGAGAAATCGTCTGCACGTGGCCTCGGGTGGTAATCGAGGGGCGACCTCCTGCGAAGACGGATGAAGCACATGAGAAAGTGAAACAACTTGCACTTCACAGAGTGGCCACCGGAGGCTGAACCCAAAAGGGAGCAACCCCCCATAGACGCTCATGTTAAAATGATCGACTTTCTTCAGTTTTGGTCTCGATCAGTCACATGTTTTCTCGTGACTACACAGGGGGTGATTTAGTTTTGTAACTGACTTATTTTTTATTTGATTGACGTTGAAAATTGTTTGTATTTAAGGGCGTGGCCTCTTGACTAACACCTGGGTCCGACTAGACACGTACCTGCGGGTGAGGCAACGGGCCCACCCACAGCCCCGTGTGTGTTTTGCCTCTTTGCCTGTTTGTGGATGAACCAGGAAGTAGGAGGAGTTAGGCATCGGCAAGATGGCGACGAGTGACCCGCCCACAATTTGCTTCAAAAGCACTCGCCACAATGTGAGACGCTACATCTATCTTTGGTATACATTCCATGGTGCTAACGCTCTCTCTTGGGAATCACTCGCGCGATTAGCGATGCGAGGCTAATGTAGCATCGGCGTCCGCGTGTTTTACACAGGAAATTGATTTGCGCTGCCATGTTGTTTACAAATCCATTAGCGCGTTGGTGATTCACACGGGAAGCCGCCATTCATTCCTCTGCGGCCTTGTTGCCCATGTGAGTGGAAGAAGCCCTCACTCAACAATGTCACAATACGTCTCTCTTTCCCCTCTGTCCGTCCTCGTCCGTCCTCAGACTGGGGGGTGGGGGGGTGGGGGGTTGGGGGGGGGGGGGGGGGGGGGGGGGGGGGGGGGGGGGGGGGGGGGGTTGGAGGTGGTTGGACGGACCCGGAGAGTGACGGACAAGCCGATCGAGGGACAAACGGGCCACGAGGAGGCGGCCGAAGCTTTGCCAGTGAAAAGATTAGAGTGGCGTCTGGCTGGAGCGCCAACATGCGTCGCTGCCTCTGCCACAGCGTCATGGCAACGGACGCTTTTTCAGCCGCTCTGCCGCTCTCCTCCCCGCTGAGAGTCCAGACTGCACCAAAGAGTCATTTAAAGAGCCTGTGATTCTTCACATTGACCCCGGCTGTTCACCTGCAGTTAATCATGTACCGCATAAACGCCACGCTTTCTTAAAATTCAAGTCCTATTGCGACGGCGGCGTTGACGACTCATTCATCTCGCGCGGCTTTATCCCCTCCCTTGAATGACATGTAAATGAGCGCTGCATAAAAAACAGGCCATTATACAGGTTCACGTAGCCTCAGCTGAGCATCTCGACAGGCCCATCCATCCCTGGAGCTCCCATTTGTCATGCAGGGGCACCTCTGCTCCCCGGTGACCAATCAGCAGTGCCCCCCCCGGCCCCCCTTCCTCCTCCTACCCCTCCACTTTCCTCGTTGCCTCATCATCAGATGTGATTGACAGCCTCCCACAGGAAGGAGGGAAGGAGGGGAGAGGGGGGCTGTTATTTACCTCTTTATGTTCTCATGGGACGAAGTTAATGATGCCGGCCAACAAAATAATACAAAGAGAGGGAGAAAGCCTGAGAAGTGGCGCCGGGGCAGTTGGAGCAGTTTGGGCTTCGTTTAGAGAGGATTAGAGGAGAAGAAGAAGCTGTGTGGAGGGACTGTGGGAGATAAACGCTGAGACAGATGAAGCAGCAGATTGAAAGAGAGAGAGAGAGAGACAGAGAGAGGGGCTTCTGAGGGAGAGCCAGTGTTTTTAGAGAAATCTCTTCCCTGGACTTTATTGCCATTTGTCACCTGGACCATGAGGCCGGCCGAGGAACCCACAGCCAGAGCGAGAGGTAAGGGATGATCTGTAACCCCTCAGGTCTCCTCTGGGCTGAGGGACGGAGAAAAGTTTGAAAAATTGGATTTCGAGCCGTGTATTTTGCAAATGAATTGGAATATTTTCAAGATTTTCATACAAACCGAAGCTCCCCGCTGAATTCCGCGCTGGGTGTCATGGTGACGCGCCAGGAGAATCCCAGTTATTTTCAATTCTCTCGCCCTCGTGCTTTATCGAAGCCTCCAGGCGCAACTGAAACTCAAGGACTCTTGGCAGCTGCCGCGAGTCGCTGCTGTAATCCAAATCACTCTGTGCCTTGTGTTGCTCCGGGTTTTCTTTTCTTTTTTTTTTACCACATAACAAAAACATTTGCTTTACACAAAGATACTGTATCAACAACACCCATTTGACAGCGCTGACAAGGTCCTCCCAGGTAAATCAACACTTACAGTTTCAAACCCTCAGACCACGAAAACACGCTCCCGGACCCAGAGCCCAGGAACCGGTCATATTTATTTTGTGTGTTCGCGGTTGTTGTTCAGATGCCAAGTGTGTCGGCCGGCAGCTGAGGACTGCCGAGCAGATGTGGAGGATCCGAGACGACTCACGGCTCCGTGTTCAGTCAGCTGTCTCAGCCCCACCGCATTCCTGTGTGCGCATGTTTTCACCCAGCGAGTCTTCATGAGAAGAGGGCTGTGCTGGGCTGGGCTGGGCTGTGCTAGACTGGGCTGGACTGGGCTGGGCTGGGCTGCGCTAGACTGGGCTGGGCTGGGCTGCGCTGGGCTGGGCTGCGCTGGGCTGCGCTAGACTGGGCTGGGCTGGGCTGCGCTGGGCTGCGCTGGACTGGGCTGCGCTGGGCTGCGCTAGACTGGGCTGCGCTGGGCTGCGCTGGGCTGCGCTAGACTGGGCTGGGCTGGGCTGGGCTGGGCTGGACTGGGCTGGACTGGGCTGGGCTGGGCTGGGCTGGGCTGGGCTGGGCTGCGCTGGGCTGGGCTGGGCTGCGCTGGGCTGGGCTGGGCTGCGCTGGGCTGCGCTGGGCTGCGCTAGACTGGGCTAGACTGGGCTGGGCTGGGCTGCGCTGATAAGAACCTAAGTGGTGCAGCAGTTGCTGTGGTTTTTCTCTTTTCGATCCACATCTGGATGATGTTGTTCTGGAAACAATGGACGTTAATCTGCGGGACTTCACCTCTGGTTTGGATTTAGAGTCCGAGAAACTCGTTCAAGGTGGAGACTGAGTGCTAAGAGTTAACCGAGCTGTCCTCCCGCTGCCGTCTCCTCCACTTGGCTTCCAGCAGTAGTCAGGCAGCGTGTGTGTTCATGCGTTGTGAGGGTGTGGCTTTCGTAGCTAGCTACATATCAGCGTAGTCGGCTCCGGTCAGCTCGCTCTCATTGGCTGTTGTGTGTTTATGCTCGTCGTTGAGTTATGATCATACGCTGTACATCAAGATAGATGTGGCATGACGCCACCCATCGGTGCTTATGAGGCTCACAGCAAGAGCCGGAGCACAGGTAGAGCTTGGGATGGGCCCATGGTGCCGTTGCAGCATCTGCAGAGCATGACAGGTCGACCCAGGTGTCACTGAAGAGGCCACGCCCCTAAGCATGCACAATTTTTGCCCCCCGTACATTTGTCTCGGTCAAAAGTGGAATATTTTCAAGATTTTCATACAAACCGAAGCTCCCCGCTGAATTCCGCGCTGGGTGTCATGGTGACGCGCCAGGAGAATCCCAGTTATTTTCAATTCTCTCGCCCTCGTGCTTTATCGAAGCCTCCAGGCGCAACTGAAACTCAAGGACTCTTGGCAGCTGCCGCGAGTCGCTGCTGTAATCCAAATCACTCTGTGCCTTGTGTTGCTCCGGGTTTTCTTTTCTTTTTTTTTTACCACATAACAAAAACATTTGCTTTACACAAAGATACTGTATCAACAACACCCATTTGACAGCGCTGACAAGGTCCTCCCAGGTAAATCAACACTTACAGCCTCAAACCCTCAGACCACGAAAACACGCTCCCGGACCCAGAGCCCAGGAACCGGTCATATTTATTTTGTGTGTTCGCGGTTGTTGTTCAGATGCCGAGTGTGTCGGCCGGCAGCTGAGGACTGCCGAGCAGATGTGGAGGATCCGAGACGACTCACGGCTCCGTGTTCAGTCAGCTGTCTCAGCCCCACCGCATTCCTGTGTGCGCATGTTTTCACCCAGCGAGTCTTCATGAGAAGAGGGCTGTGCTGGGCTGGGCTGCACTGGGCTGCACTGGGCTGTGCTAGACTGGGCTGGACTGGGCTGGGCTGGGCTGCGCTAGACTGGGCTGCGCTGGGCTGGGCTGGGCTGCGCTGGGCTGGGCTGCGCTGGGCTGGGCTGGGCTGCGCTGGGCTGCGCTAGACTGGGCTGGACTGGGCTGCGCTGGGCTGGGCTGCGCTGGGCTGGGCTGCGCTAGACTGGGCTGGGCTGCGCTGGGCTGCGCTAGACTGGGCTGGGCTGGGCTGCGCTGGGCTGCGCTGGGCTGGGCTGT
>JAFBJT010110241.1:0-15465 GCA_016785325.1 Chascanopsetta lugubris | reverse complement strand
GTTTGTGGGGGTGTGTGGGGGGGGGGGGGGGGGGGGGGGGGGGGGGGGGGGGAGAGGGGGTGAGTCTGCAGCCTTGGCAAAGTTGAATGTTCCTGACATGCTACCTCCCCCTCACCTCCCTCACAGGAAACACACTCACTTTGAACTTTCCAGTGCGCACAGTAGCATGGGCACCATAACCAACATGAGTTCAACAGAAAAAAAAGGTCGGACCGAATGAAGAAAACGACCAGATATGATCCCGCTTTGTGCGCCGAGCTGTGAGGGTCCAGGGGAGGGGCCCCCGTCGACAGGCTCATGCCCCGAGGGAGGAACCTGACAAACAGTTCTGGCACATGATGCCTTTGTCCTCAACATGTGGTTCCCTGGGGCGGGCAGATGTTGTTCTCAGCGCTTCGGAACAGTCGTGGAAGTCTTGGGGAAAACAGGACGACCTGAAACCGAAACAAAATCAAATCAAGGCTTCATGTTTGTGTCCCGTCCCGTCTGACCGCTGCCTCGCGCCGATCTGCACGGTCGCCTCAGATAAGGGGTGATCTGCTCAGTCCACGCACCGAATACAAATCACTGCGCTTTTCAGAGGCTGGAGAAAAAAATCTTTGACACTTGACGGGAGAACGTGTGACTGAATCTTTGAGGAAAATAAAAGGTATAAGTTCGTGGAAACGTATCTCGTGAAAACACCATGAAGTCTGTTCAGGGCACAGACATGAAGATAATTTTGATTATATCGTAAAGAAAATAGAAATCATGAGTCATCAGGCTCTGGCGAGACATAAATGAGTTACAGTATAACATTTAACATAAATCAGCTGACACTGGGCAGCAACCATACTGTGTGTGTGTGTCTCTCTCTCTCTCTCTCTCTCTCTCTCTCTCTCTCTCTCTCAGTCATACAACATGAGTGCTTCCCTACAGACTGTCAGCGACACTGTCTGCAATACAAACCTGTAATTGACATTTGAATTATTTAGAAGCTGCTTTCCTGGCTGGATTAGGTGTTTTATGGACAAGGTGGCCGAGGGGTGAAGGCAATAAACTGCTCTATGCTCCACGTGTTTGGGTTTGAATCCCATCTGTGCTAAAGTCTCACATGCATTTCAAGGAAATGTCCAGAGCTTTAAGTGTGGAGGAGGAAGTTAAGAGAAAGTCAAAGGGTTTTTATAGCAAAGCAACAACAGAGCAACATTGGAAATGCTTCAAATGTTCTTGATCCGTGAACAAAACGCCACCCACCCTGCTCTGCTACCAACCTGCACACCATTGCGCACACACACACACACACACACACACACACACACACACACACGTGTCAAACCCTTTGTATTGAATGTAAATGATATATTGTCTTTGGTTTGTTGGTGGTATGCGCTGAAGTCCCCCGAGCCTCTCTGCTGAGAGGGTGGTACTTACACATGGTTGGTTCAAAATCCTGCGAGTGAACCTTTGGAGAAGATGCTCGGGACAGAAAGTTGAAATACAGGATCCGAGGAGGGCTGGTAAAAGATACATGCAGCTGTGCATTGCCCTGAGTTCAGACAGCGGAACTGTCCGACCTTATCTTATCGTACTTGGCGCTTATTGTGCTTTGGAGGACGGACAGCTCCTCGCTGCGTAACGTGAAGGCATCTTATTGATACTTCCATCCGGGAGCTTTCTAAAAGAAAACTCACTGTTCAGCACACTGGGTGGACGTCTTCTCTCACATAAATAACTTGGTGGAATGATTCATGTCCATGACATCAAAACAACAAAAACCTCATTATGCTCAACGTCTTCATGTTGACAGCCCTATGAAATACACTTGGAGGTCAAATGAACAAATTCGGTAGAGCTTTAAAAAAAACAAACAAAATAGGTTTGAAGTCCAGCTTGATATTCAATACAGTTTAAGTATTTGAAGGAAGAAAAATATCTTTCTTTTTTTTTTTTTTACTTTTGGCCTTATGCTCATGACATTCCTTACTTTTGAAAATAAAATGGAAATTTAATCATATAAGAAACGGCAAACTAAGTACACCCGGGAAATTTAAAAGGGCCACAGATGGAGTCTCAGATGACACTCCGGGCAAACTGGAAGTGAGAGCTGCTGCGTAGAAGAGTTTGACTGTGGCCCACCGTCGCCATTTTAGCAGGCAACAGTTTTTGTTTACATCGCTGAGTTAGATGTGGTGCTGTGAGAGATAGAGGCACAAACACATGAACAAAATGGACGGTACAAAACAGAAAGGCGATGGACCGTCCTGAGGCGAGCTGGACCCTGATCTAAAGGCTCGGTATCTCGAAGAAATTTGCGAAATCGGTGGAATTGATCCATATGAGCCGGTTGACTGGACAAGAGACTTTACCTGCCGCCTCTGTCCGAAGCTGAGCTTGTCCTCTATCTCGTCAATGGAGTGAGTTATTATACCGGCGAAGAATTTAGTCTTCAAGGGCTCGTGGACTAACCGACTTTGGGTGGGTGCAAGACCTCCGAATTTTCCGTGTGAAAGAGAAGACCGTCGCCATTTCAGGAGTAGGTCAATAAAGGCCTTGACCTCATCGTGTCCCACCTCAGTGTGGCGCTGCTCGTTTGCTTGCTTTTGACCAATACATGATGGACAACTATATTTTAAGCCTGGAATCCACTCTGCGTCTATGTGTCGATAAATAGAGGCGCAGGTGTAGCTGCAGGTGTCTAACTGCCGTTACACTCCGCCGTCTCCTTGTCCTCCTTCGAAAACTCCCGTCACCTGCAGCTTTCACCCCCACGTGTTCGAGGCGTAATGAGGGAGTGGATGGGTGTTGCTCATTTCATACGCAGGTGTCCCTGAAAAACACACACGCCCATTCTAACTTTTAAAATGAGGTCAGTTGTGATCATCTTCAACGCTCCGCGGCCGCAGCTGTTTGCTGGCCGGCGGCGGAATGACTAAGTGCTACGTGTGAAACGGCAAGAACACCTGCTCGTTTGGTCGCCTCACGGCTGCTATCCAGGCCATTCGGCGTCTCTTTGTTAGCCCACAGATTCCAGGTCCTTGGCTTTACTTCCATGTTGGAAATGTGAAAAATCTCACCCCACTTTTGTGTTTACCTAAACGTTTGACCCTAAACGCATTGATTAATGAGCTTTGATTGTTTCAGATGCAAACTATATCCCATTAATAACATCATTCATTGAGCCATGTATGTTGTGGATTGGCTCTATGGCCGAGTGGGATTCGAGCCAGTGTCCTTTACCTCCAAGGGGGACTGCTCTAACCACTGAACCACTGCCGCCCCAATCGCATAAATGTTGTTGATGTTTTTTTCCCATCACCCTATAGTGAGCCCAATAATGTATTTTTACATGAGGAGCGGGGTCCTCTCAATGGAGGCCGCCTTGTTTATACTGTAGTAAAAGTGGATGTACTAAACATTTATTAGTCTACCCTGGGTTCTCCTGCAGGCTCAGAAGGGTGAGGGTGAGGTGATGGATACAATACACAACACATCCAGAGGTCAACAAATCGTACACACTGCACCTTTGGTTATTTCATTCATTTTCAGCAAAACTGCGAAATGAAAACTTTGACAGTTTCATGCAAAATGTGTTTCGCCTGCTTCAGGCTACCCAGGATATAAATAGTTCCCAGATACTGTTATTTATGAACCCATATGATATTCATCTCCTTGGACTAGACGTCGGAGTATAAACACGAGCGTCACCTCGAAGATATTTATATAATGAATAACATGCTGTGTTTAGAGTACATTCATTACCCAACTGCCTCGGAGGAGAATCCACATGATGAAGTGTGAGTTTGTGTTTTACAACATCAAGCAACTGGAAGTAAAAGCAGTCTGACATCAGGTTGTGGATGAGCAATAAACAGCGGAGGCGCGGTGGCTTGTTAAGGACCTTAGAATCACTGCTGTGAAAAGGCTGAGGAACGTAGGGAGTCTTGCATCACTCTGCTCCTTCAGGACCCCCGAAATTCCAGTGCTGTGGGCCGACGTGTCAAGTACACCCATGATCTCGGCTACTCCCGTGTCAACTCCCCTCTCTGTTTTAGAGATTCACTCGTGGTATCCCGTCTGTCGTCTGTGGCTCAGCAGCAGCATTGTGCGCAAATACTTAGCGGCTCCTTGCTGGAGCGCAGTTATTAGAAAGTGCTGAGACGAAGCGATGGCGCGATTGGGACGGCGCCCGGCGATGAGGGGGCTCTCGATGATTGAATCCTTCCAGGCGCACGAGGGTTCGTCTGGTTTTGTAGTTTGTGACACGTCTTCACCTCTTCGTCTCTGACATGCATGGACATGGACAAATGTGGTTGGTTTGACCTCAACAAGTATTTCTCTGGCAGTGTCTTTTGTTTAGTGCCCTCGGTGTGACACCGCCGAGCATCCCTGAGCAAAACAAACCTCCGCTCAAACTCTCTTACTCCCTCCTCTATCAGGCTACTGTCTGACAAATACCAGGAAAAGCAGTACGTGTTTTACCTGGTTCACGTGTGAGCCCATAATGCTACATGGCTTCATCTTCGCTGATCAGGGATCATAAAAAATGTTGGGTTACTTGCTGTTACTGACATGGTTATGCGAGTTATTTCACATTCCTGATTGTATTGTATTTTCTTTGGGTAAAGGTGCAGCCCCTTGTCACCTCAGGAGCCTTCAAGACAAACACAAACAAAATGATACTTTATCAAGATGGTCCTCAAAAGTGTTGATGGTGTGTAGGTTCTAATCAAAGACCCAGAGGCAACAGCAAACAAGGGAAAACACATATGTCCACCTTTCTCAAGCAGATATGCACGAATGTGGCAAATTCCATGTAATATGCCCCTCAGAGTAGTTTTCCCTTTTTGGGCCCTGACCTAGAAAAATCCCGCATTCACATAAGTAGCTGTGTGAGAGTGTTTTCAACAATCTGCAACTTTCCTGGGGCCACATGCTGTGACGGTCCAGCTGTGGAGAGTTAAGACAGTACCCAGGGTTCTGTGAGCTTGGAGTGAAACTGCATTTCTCCCTGGGGAGTCTTTACCTCTTGACCTTTACCTTTACCCTTTAACAGTTCATCAGATTTAAAGACGTCTCATTAAATGGAAAACACCTATGGGGGAAATAGTATTTGGCCCTCTTTGAAGATTTGTAAACGTGGTGGGTTACTGGGACAAACACAACAGCAACAGCGTATACAGCCTGCATTATCCAGCTCTTTGTATTCACTGCAACAACACAACATGAACACAGCTTCCTTTACATCAGAGTCCGAGACATTCTGGCATCCACAGTCATCATCGTTGTCTTCAACCACTTAAATCTGGATTGCAGGGTATTTCAACCATTGGGGGGGGTATCTAACTAAATTAATATTATTATTTATTCAAGTTGCAAATGTTGTAAATGCATTTACAAACTTGTAGAAATGTAAACACACTGTAAAACCTGTGAACACACTGAACATATTACTGTACACATACAAAGTGGCATGTGTAACTTAGTTGAGGCAATGTGTGCTTTAGACTTTTATTTTTAGACAATTTAAGCTCTCGCGCGCCACATAAAATGACTTGGTGGGCCATATTTGGCCCGGAGGCCACGCGTTTGGCACATGTGGCTCAGAGCACTTGGAGCTCTGAGCCACGAGCTGTGGTCAGTGTGGAATACTCTCTCTGTGTTTCTACGTGACATTGTTTGAAAATGACCAAGATCAAGATATTCAAACGGGCTTTAGCAGGTTCTATGTTATGATCATTGGTCAGATATGTGTGAGTGGTTGGAATGATTCTGTCGTTGTTTGAAAGTGTAGGAGGTTTGGGAGGTCTGGGACCCCACTGTGAGAGCTGCTTAATGATATCCGCCTTACTCGCAGTGCCAACCACCATGATCTCAGAGGGAAAATGGAGATATTACGCAAGGTTGAGGCTTGTTTTTGTGCCACATTATGATTCGTGCCACTTTGAGAACAGGCTGGTCATCTTAGATACGCAGAAAACACTGGAGGTTACTTGAGCCGTCCACCTGCTTCTTTATTTACTTTCCCTGAAACACTTTAAATAATGATGCATCTGGAGCATTGATCAGACAGACCCCTGCTGTTGAAGGTGCTAAAGTCAGTCAACTGAGACAGGAGTTGGAACATGTCTGACTTGTGGTTGAAAACATCTTGAATCTACATATAAAATGTTCAATGGTGAACTTACTCCCTACCAACACTCTTACTGCTACACTAACCACACAAACCTGCGCACAGAGTGTTGCCAAGCACATGACATTATGTTCTTTAGGTTTGACATCAGCTACACTCTCCCTCGGGGTTCTCTCTGTGTTGTGGTTTCAGTGTTGTAGTGTGGGTAAAATTATGGGCTATCTCCTGAGGCCACGTCGTAACAAGAACAAGAATCACTTTGGGCCAAGATCCAGCTGTAGACTGCAGGAGCAGACGGTTGAATGAGGAGATGTATGGACTGGTAATTGCTTTCTTGGACTGAACGCAGAGCTCTGGAGAATAGAAGTAGATAACAGGGAGGTTTAGAGGCTGAGCCGAGTAAGAAATGATCCACGAATGAAAACATATCATAACATGACAGTAATTCTCCTCATTCTCCTGGCTGCGCTTTGAGCGATCGCTACTTGGCTGCAAAGGAAAACCTGTCAGGAAAGGAGGGCAGTGTCATGCATCGTCAGCTCTGTTAGTTTGTTTTGTGCGCTTTGGTTTAGTTTGAGTCTTGTGCACTTCCTATTTTATTTTGCTGAGAGGACTTGGGTTTCCTTTCTGTCTGCACTCTTGACTGTGTCGTCTGGTCTGATTCCCTGATTGTCTGCACCTGTGGTGATTCCCTGATTGTCAGCACCTGTGGTGATTCCCTGATTGTCAGCACCTGGCCCTGGTTCCCTCTCTCCTACTTAAGCTCCCCTCTCCCTTTGTCTGCTGCCAGTGTGTCGTTCATGTCGTGTCCTTGCCATGTTGTCGACCACGCCTAGTTGTCTCATCGCTGGAGTCATTTATGTTGTTTAGTTTAGAACCGTATTAGTTTTTACGCGTAGATAGTAGACTGATTTTCCTTGAGCCTGTTCCTCTCGTTTATTTTGCCGGTTCTTAGAGATAATAAATTCTCTTGATAGTCTGCCTGCCTCCTGTCTCGTGTATTTGGATCCAAGCCATGAGTGTCTCGTAACATGCAGAGGGAAGCTTTAAAAATATGTCCATCTTAAAAGATTTGTTTGAAAAGTCTCTGATGGGGGAGGATTTTCAGTTGAGAGAATAATGGTCCGGCCACATCATCCAACCCATGCAAATTGAGTTACTCATGTGATTTACCCCAGCAAGATGAAAAACAAATGTTAATTCATATTAAATTGAATGTTCATTGTGCCTCATAAATAGGTCATCATAACGCTTTATGTACTGTAAGATCTGGAAAATTCAGCTGACTGCATTCGTAAAGAACATTTGTGGTTTCATGTTTCACAAAGACAGTCCACTGTTCCGATTGAAGCAGGGGATCAAACCAATGGATTGTCTGCTGACCTTCTTAACCACAGCAGTTTTAAAAGTAACACATTTGATTAATTGTACAACTGTAATTAATCTCTGAAAAACATACTTTAAAAGAAACCTCTTTATAATCAATGGGTGGTTTTCTATTATCATTTGGAACGTTACTGTACTGATTGTCTGAATACATGTATACGGAATAACTCGACTCATTCACATTGTCTGGGTGTGTTTAACCAACTTTAGATACAGCACACTTTCATTCAGACTAAAATGTTTGGAGACATTTCCTAAGTCCAGTTATTGGATTTTGTCTTGCATCATGGAAAAACTAAGATAGAAGAATCAGGTCCTTAGATAATGATGCCGTGTGTCACAGTGACCGAGCCACCCACTAAACCAGCAGCTGCGTCAAATCAAAGTTGTCCACTTGCATATAAATAACCCAGAAAATGACCCAACAGGAACAACTCCAAGTGTAGGTCAATAAAATACCCATTTTCATTGTATCAATTTGATACTCTATATTGTTTAGGCTTTTTTAAACAATCTTGAAGTGATGTGGGAGAGTGATCTCACAGTGTGCACACGCTCTTGTTTTCTTTGGAGGGGGTCATTCAGGCTTCCCAGTGATAATCCCAGCGACACTTCAGACACCAATCATCCTCCCCCTTCATACCCCTCCACCCAATATGTAACAGTTCCCACCAGCCCCCGCCAACCACTTAGCCTGGGAACAGGAACAGTGACTTCCAGTTGACATCAACAACTGGAGGACGTGTAGCACGTATTCCAGTTTATTATTGGCTGACGGACGTTTGCAAGGAGCATGATGTTACTGTCAGGGCAAAGGATTATTTTTTTTCCTCTTTCCCTGTTTACTAACAATATGGAGTGAAAGACAGCAAGTGTCAGCGCCAGGATAGGTGGATACTTCCTGACCACAAAGGCCACACGCAGGAAACTGCTGATTCACAAAGATAGCAACTGTGGATAAGGGCAGATTGATTCGATGGCCTGGAAGCATGATGTTTCTCAGCAGTTTAGGGTTTGAATGTATTTCAAAATTTTACTAAACATACAAATATGTTCCTTCATACATCTGTTTTATGTGTTCTGCCATTGTGTGGTATGTCATTTCATTTACTGTAGATATGTTCTTATCATTGTGTTTCACAGCCAAGTTTCCTTTGTTTTCTGTTATTCTTCCTCTTATATTGTGTTTATCCTTATAGATGAATGAGCACCACATAAAGATTTCTTTATCTGACTCTGAATCTCCCCACTTCAGCTCATGAAAGAGTTCAATGGCAGCAGACCGACATGAAGTGAAAGACCTTTAAAAAGTGAAACATAGTGAGAGAGGGTTGGCGAAAGATGGAGATTGACAGGATGTACATGGACAGTGTGCTATGTTTTCCCTCGACTGAAGATTTTATGCTGATCCACAGATGTAGTGGTGAAAAAAGAAAAAAAACTTTGACGACATACAGTCTACATGAAATGTTTCCTCACGGGCGTTTTTGCTGCTGACTACAGTAAAAACCTGTATCATAAATCTACTGGTATGAAAAAGCTATGTCCACTCCTGTCAATTCATCTTCTTCTGTCGGCATGTGCTGTAGCCTCGGGAGATTGTTCAGCCTCAGATGTTCAAGAAATGTAAATGCTGTCAAAGCACTGATGACCCATTAACAGTAAACCCATTGAGGCAGCAGATCTAAAAATACTATGGTGCTAATGATTTACTAGATACCATGCAAATCCAAAACCATGATCCTCAATAGTGTCTCATCATGGTCTTTGAAGTAATTCCTGGCCATTTGTGATGAGACCCAAAGGTACACCGATGGTATTCCGTATTGAATGGTGGTCGAAAAGGCCTTTGGACAGAGAGTAGACTATCTTCATCAGTCAATCAATTAAATTGTATATGTATAGCCAACACTCACAAATAGCAATTTGTCTCACAGGGCTTCACAGGGTGGGTGGGTGACATCCTCTGCCCTTAGACCCTCAGCAAGAGTCAGGAAAAGCTACCAGGAAAAAAACCCTTTTAACAGGGGGAAGAAAATATGAATAAACCTCAGGGAGAGTCACATGTTGAATGGATGTCACATGGAACAAAGGACAATGATATGAACAACATGGATTTTGATCTATAAGTCAATTTACGGTCATCATGAATGAGATCTGCAAGTCCATTTAAGATCAGTATGAATGAAAATCTGCAAGTCCATTTTGGGTCAATGGTCACAGTCAGCTGCCTCAATGACTTGATCCCTGGGTTCAGCACGATGCACCGCCATGTGCCAGGATCCACTGCCAGTTCGGCCACGGTCAGAGGATCCATCCACAAAGACCATCGGCCACCGCTAACAATCCATCACCAGCATCCAGGTCTTGTCCTTTCACCTTCCACCATCGCAACCCAGGATGTGGCAGCAGCAGTGAAACTACAAACTTTACAAAAAATCACCTAAGGCTTAAACAGATGGTCTTTAACCAGTGTGCCACCCCTCCTCATCCACGATTCCCCAACAGGATGGAGTGAAGCTGCAGCACAAAATGTCCTACTTTTTCCGTTGAGAGTGCTGTTCTCAGAGACATTATATGATGGTTATTTTGCTTGGAGTACGAAGCAGAAGAAATATTGTCTTTAATTTGTTGGTTATGATCATCATTCAATACCTGCTATCTCACGTTACCATTGTATGCACAGAAACATGGCACTAGTCCCTACATGAAGCCAAAGTATGATTGAAATTTCCCCAGTTTTAGAGTCTATGGGGACAGTCTTTAGTCTGTCCACATGACTTCTCTCTCTCTCTCTCTCTCTCTGTCTCTGTCTCTGTCTCTGTCTCTGTCTCTCTCTCTGTCTCTCTGTGTGTGTGTGTGTGCGTCGCCCATGTTGACGCGTGACGGGCACCGGTTGCCGGCGATTTGTCAACCGGGGGTGGTGGGCCCTGACACTGACACCCCCCAATGGCTCCATGCGTACCGGTCGAAATACCCTCCCACCCAGATAGCTGGACAAGCGGTAGAAGATGACATGATTAGCAACAAATCTAGCTTCTTTTTCTAGTATTACTGGAAACTTTTGGAGACTGTGTTGTGAAAGCGTGGATCAGTCGTACTTTTCTTAATTCAGAGCAGGTGCTGCCGTGGGCCCCTCCCCTGTCCCGAAGCACTCCCAGGCGGCCAAATCCTCCCAAAGCAGTCCCTCCCAGCTGCAGTCAGTGTGTGTAGACTGCAAATACGCGGGCCGACCCTGCTCAGCCGAACAGTTGTGTTCTTTTGCTCACTTTTTGTCTCTCCCACGACATCATTCCTCTCTCCCACAGTGTCCATTACAATGAGACGCACATGGCCAATTATGTCAATTGGGCAATGACATCATTTATTGATTTCTTTGTTTACGAGGAGTTGGCAACACCGTGCCCCCTACGGTTTGGGAGAATATCCGTTTTCTGGGGGGCTCTGAGTATCTAGCAGGGGAGCAAAAAGTGCCGTGAGTGAGGAGAAGGAATTCTAACCGCTCCGCTCTGCTCACAGGCTCTGCATGAAATGGATATTTACCACTTATGACAGAGGACCCAACAATTGTTCAGCTCTCTGGCCAATGAATTATCACCACACCGGTTAAAAACAAAGCAGATGGTATAAAAAAAACATCACAGCAAAATATTGAAGTGAATATGCGTGAGGAGACGCAAGGCAGGAGGCTGCAGGCATGCCGACAATCCAGAGATAGAATGGGACATTTGGCAGTGAGGGAACATGGGGGGGCTCCGTTGCAGTGGCCCTGGATGACCCATTATTTAAAAAGGTGGACCAAAACCTGCCTTTAGAGGCAAGAGTGCTCTATAGAGAGAGTTCTATCCATGGCATCGTCGCATCCATTCAAGGTTGTTGGAGATTGTGCAAAGTCCAGATGACTAGTCCTCTGCCATGGTGCTCCTCAGCAGCTCCGTACTCATGGTTGACAGGGCTGTTTTCCATTACCCTTACATGAGCCCATGAATGTATATTTACATGAAGAGGGGCTCCTCTCTACGGGGGCTGCCATGTTTTTACATTAGCCCAGAGTAGACATACTAAATATCTTTTGAGTTTTAATGAGAAGTGAGGGCTACTACAGTTTCTCCAGCATGTTCAGAAGGGTGAGGAGTGAGGTGATGGATACAACAGGCAACTTCACCTCCCGATGTCACCAGATCTTACACACTGCACCTTTAAAGGCACACAGTGAAAAAAATCACTGATACTTATGGGTAAAGTTGCTTCAAGTCACCTCACATCTTCTTAGTTTGACCATGCTGAGCTACTGGTACTGCATTCATTTCATAAATCATACAATATATTTATGACTGTATTTATCCAACTCCAACCATTGTAAATGGAAACAGTTTAATCTAAACATAAATTTAAAAAAAGGCTGAGCCTGCGGCCTGCAAGAAGGCAACTTTTCCATCTCCAACGGAAGTTAGATTTTTTTGTTTTTCTCTGCGGTGGGTCATGTTTGATGTCACAAACTAAGATCACTCTCCTCTCTCTCTTGCCAAATAAGCAGAAGTGAATGCCAGTTGTATCCATTCCCACTGAAGACAGAAGACAGATGTTTGTGGGGTTTTCAATCAACAGAAAAGACGTTTGAAAAGACCGATCAGTGATTCATCCTGCTATCAGCAAGTTCTCAGCCCTGCAGCACAACATAGAGTCCCCTGCAACATTGTCAATTTTGGAGAGTGACTTGATTACCTGTGGTCAGTTCAAATAGCCGGAGGCTTTCTGTGCGGTCCCACGCTGTGTTTGGGGTGAGTCATGTTTACCCAACAGGAAGAAAACAGCACCAACAGAAACAAGAATGAGATCGAGTCAGTAACGACTGTCAAGAAAAGCCTGTGCCCCATGTTCCCCAGCACGTCTGTGCTCATTCTAATTTTATTATCGTGATTATGGGTTAAAGGAAAAAGTTGGTCATTGGTAAATCTGATTGAAAAGAATAACGTGATTAAGTCACGCACAGCAGCCACAATACACAGGAAGCTGCGGCATCTGCGATGTGAAAGGACGATAAAACCTTGCAAAACAAAAAGGAGGCTTTCTGGGGTTTTGTTGGCACATCAAAGGACCAGCGTGAAGGATTTACTGACAGTTGTGAAGTTGCATTGCAGCTGAGTGCCCATCTCCTCGCTCTCTCCTACCAACAATGTAGCAGGGCAGCCAAAACTTGTCAAGTTCATAGAGAGAAAGAGTCATAATTATAGCTGTCAATTCTTAAATATTCCATTGTCGGCTATGGACATTAGACTATGCTGTACATTAGGTTTGTTTGTCATTTTCACTCCAAGTTTTGTTTTTTCAATCCAAGTTTGTTTCCCTAATGATTTATTATTGAATTTTCAGAAATATATAATATTAGAATAATGTTTAACCATCATAGCCAGCTTATATATGCATGTGTTTGAGCTAGTGTTTGTATTTTGTGTTTGACCCTCCTCCTGAAGCTCTCAAATGACAGAGAATGGACAGATCAAATGCAGCGAGACATTTTCAGCAGATGCTCCCACACAAGATGTGTTGAGGCCATTTGTCCTCCACTTGACTGCTGCCTGTTGTCCGTAGTCCAATGTGTCAAGTTTGATTTGTTTCCCCGTTTCAGTTACTTCACATTTTACGTCATGTCCTGTTTTATTTTGGTGAGGTTTTGGTTTCCTGTTTCTGTCTGCTCTCTTCCTGTCTTGTCTGCATCTGGTCTGGTTCCCCTGATTGTCAGCACCTGGTCCTGGTTCCCCTCTCCCTACTTAAACTCCACGCTCCCTTTGTTTGGCGCCAGTGCGTTGTTTGTCATCACGTCATCGTCCTTGCCATTGTCAAGTCTTGTCATGTTCGTACGTATTTTCATTCCTGGATTTATCCCAGCACCTTTAGTTGATTCATTCCTTGTTAGTCACGTCATCTTCTGTTAGTTCTTGTATCCCGGAATTCCAGCGCGTTATGTTGTGTTTTTTGATCCTCGTTTTTTGAAGATGCCATCGCGCATGTTTTATTTTGAAGTTAAGCTCAATAAATATTTAGTCAACCTTTCCTGTGTCTCGAAGCATTTGGATCCGTGCCAAGTGTGCGTAGCCTTAACACTGCCGCATCTAACCACACCGGAGTGTGTGTGACTAATGACTGTGTTTGTGTGTGTGTGTGTGTGTGTGTGTGGCCACCAGTGAGGAATGTTAGGCCCAGGCCACAAGTGGCTCTCTGCTGTGGCTGTCAGCATGTTGCCAATGCTTTGTGTACTGATGCAAATCAGTGTGTCAATTGTGCAACAGATGCTCGTCATCATTTTTCATACATTTCTGTTGTAGAAATCCAATATCTACATAGATTTGTGTAGGTTGACACACATTCACCTGAAAAGATGTCTTGAACGGCGCTTTGTTGTATCTCTCGCTACATCTGCCGTGCAAACTGCAAACAGACACCGTTACAGGAGCCTTGTGGAGCAGCGGTGGCAATTGTCCAAGGAGTCAATAAAAGCAGGATCAATGGAGTAAAATCTCCTTGGCAACCGCGCTCTCGTCCCGGAGCTATTAGTCACGTAATTGGACGGTAGCAGGAAAGTCTATACTGCACTTTTACTTATATTCCAAATAACATCAGATGGCTCAGGTTGGAGCAGTGGAGCAATGATGGTTGGCCCAAATGCTGAGCTTTAGATGCGTCATTGTATCGTATTACCCACGATGGAAAATGGTCTGTATTTATAAAGCAGAGCTTTATCAGGTCTAGAAGACCTCTAAGCGCTTTACAGTACAGTTTACATTCTCCCAGTCACATAAACATCCATACTGTGCGTCTATCTGCAGCACTTTGTATCTATGAGCATATGAGAAAATGTGGGGTTCAGTGACTTGCCCAAGGACGCCTCAGCTAATGGACTTGGGGCGCGTGCGGAGGGCGTTTGGCAATCGAACCACCGGCCGTCTGGTCAGTGGATGTCGTTTAGATGTGTTGAGAAGTGTTCAATACACTGCCCCCCCCCCCCCCCCCCCCCCCCCCCCCCTCCCCCCCCCCCCCCCCCCACACACACACACACACACACATACAGTGTTGCCAACAAATGTAGCATCTTGTTCTGAGGTAATTGGAAACTTTTGGAGACTATGACATGAAAGTAACGGTCCTGCTCTTAGCAACACTGCGCAGGTGCCGCCGTGGGCCCCTCCCCTGTCCCAAAGCACTGCAAGATGGCCGGTCCGTCTCCTAATGAAGCCCCCATGTGTCCCATTAGTGGCTGGCAGACGGCATACCCAGAAACACAAAGCTGCTGGTTGTGTTTTGGCTCCGATAAGTATACCCATGTGTCTGTGGCATGAGGATTGGACTTTGACTGATTCTGTTGTATAACTGACAAAGTTAAAGGAAAAGGAGTCATCGGGTAAATAAGGCATCGCCATGCTCTCAACCCGAGTCCGATTTGAGCAGAATCTTTCGGACGTCTTCTGTTCTCACCGAAACTCAAAAGGTGTTGAGTTTGTCCACTCCGGGCCACTGTCAAAGTGTGATGGTGATACATGGGCTCTTCTTATATGCGTATTCTTAAGTAATAAAACCACAAATTCAAATTTTATCCGGTGACAGGTGCACTCTGAAACAGACCTGGGCTTTTCATGGCCTGCAGGCCTCATCTGGAGTCGGGGTCGAGTATGAGATGCACAGTTTTATACATGAAGCAAGAATGAATGAGCCAAAATATGCTTTTATTTTGAAATGCTTCC
The DNA here is from genome assembly GCA_016785325.1 of Chascanopsetta lugubris. NCBI lineage: Eukaryota > Metazoa > Chordata > Actinopteri > Pleuronectiformes > Bothidae > Chascanopsetta > Chascanopsetta lugubris. Next base: position 228 of record JAFBJT010110241.1, on the reverse strand, counting down.
ATTTCCTGTGTTTGTGATTCTGTCATGCTTGATGTTTACGTGCTCTGCCAGATAGCCTCCATTCACAGCGCCTCCCCGCATCTTTTTTTAGCCTTCAAAATAAAAGTCCCACTTTAGATAACCACCCCTAGCCGTTTTGCTGCTGATAACAACAGTGTCAGCTCCCCCGGCCCCCTGGGCCTGGTCTTCTTTTTATCCTATTCATTCATTATTAACATTATTATTTTC
>JAFBJT010110240.1:0-17358 GCA_016785325.1 Chascanopsetta lugubris | reverse complement strand
GCTATAAATATATAGAACTGAGGCGTCTAAAGTGTCAAGGCTAAAACGATTAAAACACATATATATATATAAACTGTAGTGTATAAAATGCTATAAGCATGCAAATTAATGAGTGCAGAAATATATGAGCACATTCACATTTAAAACCATATGTGTCCAATAAAGATACTTAACAAACCAACTAACTAACAAAAAAACAAGTGGAAGTAACAGTGTGTGGGATTCAGTGACATGTACAACAGGTTGTGTTGGAGTTGAATCTCTCTTACCTCGACCTTCTCTGTCCAAACATGTAGACCTCTTGAACGAGTTTGGTTAAAAAATGCTGAGGTAAACAACGTCAACAAGGGAACCAAAGTCAGAACTGAACAGTAATAACTTAAATACACACTTAAACTAGTATAAAACCATGTGTAATCACTTAAACAACCAAAACCAAAAGGACTAGCCACATACTTCCTGGTTATTCTTCTTCTACTGTTCTCCTCATCACACTTCCTCCTCCTCTGTCCAGCACAGGAAGTTGGTCCCCTCCACTTCCTGGTTGTTCACTCTAATGCTTCCTCCAACTTCTCCTTCCTGTTTGACAGCATGTGGAGAGGTAGGTCACATTACACCATTTTACTCACTGTTCAATTTGATTTTGACACTAAATGTACAAAATGCAAACTGAATTTGAAACTAAAAGTATTTTGTAAAGGAAGTCAATTAGCGTCAAAACAAAGAAACATAAAATATAGACGAGAGTAGAATAGCTTTGTCATTGTAGCATGTAGGTTGGAATTGAATGCAGTATTTCAGTGCCATGTTTAAAAGATAAAGTAGATGAATAAACATGTTAATTCAAGCTAATACCTCTTTATTCTTGTGACATTTTAATAAGATGAGTAAAAGTTAGCCCTCACAAAATGTGTTGACCAAGTGTTTTCATGGTGTTTTAAAGGTACTGTGTGTAGGATGTAGTGACACTGGCCCTGACTCTAGTACCCCGAAAAAAGGCCTTAAGCGTACTGGTAGACGTACCCCGCCACCCAGAACACGGGATAAGCAGTAGACCATGACATGACATGGTCACTTCAGTATTTGATTTGGTTTTTATACTTCCCTTAAAATGAGCCCTTTAATGTGTATTGACACCAAGAGCGGGTCCTCACTATGGAGGCCGCCATTGATGGCCCGGGTTTGTACAGTAGCCCAGAGTGGACGTACTGAACATCTTTTGAGCTTTAATGTCAAACGAAGAGTACCGTAGGGTCTTCTGCTTGCTTGAAAGCCAAGGGTGAGCTGATGGATACAACATGCAACTTCACCAACAGATGTCACCAAATCTTACACACTGCACCTTTAAAGGCGCTCTGTGTACGATTTTGGTCGTAGAATTACATTTTCACTATCACCAAAATGTATTATTTTCATTCCATTAACCTTAAATGAGCCCATTAGGATATAGTTACATTCTCTCTACAGGGGCCGCCATGTTTTTACAGTGGCCCAGAGTGGACATACTTATATTCATACTGTTCATCTTTTGAGTTTGAATGACAACTCAAGTAGGTTCATAGGTTCTCTTGCATGTTTGAAAGGTTAAGGGCGAGCTGATGGATACAACATGCAGCTTCACCACTAGTTGTCACCAAATCGTACACACTGACCCTTTAAAGGGATGCGAGGCGAATGAATTCATGCCCAGATCAGACATCAGTGATCACATACGTACTCCTGTGGCATCCTTCGATAAATTCCTGGATGGTGCCCGCCAGCCGTTCCGTTAAAAGACAAAGTGGCGGATGACATGAACGCGTGTGAGTAGTTTTAAATGCGCATTTTGTTTTAAATGTCGTAAAATGTCATTTCTTCAGGAGTATGACTCTAAAGAGCAAAAACCGCCACGCCTGTCAGACGTGATGGATCGGCAACATACAACTCAAACCGCGAACGCAACACGTTATCAGTGAGCGGCACATAAACAAGAGAAGATAAATGCTCCTTCATCCGTTCGTATTTGTCTCAAATGGAAGAAACGTAAAGTGAAAGTGGCCTTTGAATGTCAGAATGTGTATTTGAATATATACGTTTGAAGGGGTTACGCAATACTATTTCTCTGACGTTGGTTCTAATGGATGCGTTCTCTCCATTGACCAGATCTCCAGTTTCCATCAGTTTACCAGAACGAGGGACTCTAATGTTGCCATGTGACCGTCACTCACATTGAGCCAACCTTGTGTGAAGCCGAGGACCTGCTCTGAGAGCGGCCATTATGGTGCAGACCAGCGGTATCTGTTTCTCCACACTGGGACCAGCGGCTGGTGTCGACTCTCGTCTTATCATCGACATCCTTGCAAGAGGGTAATCCTAGATCGGTGAGTCCAGAGGCTCCGATTGTACAGTCTTATTTTGACGGGTTTGGATTCGGCTCAGGTCCGACTGGTGATGTTAAAGGTGTAGTGTGGGGAATTTTCCTAAAAGGGAGTGTGTGAAGTCGTGTTGTGGACCGTCCCTTGCTTTGCGCATACTCTCATTTTCCTACTGCGTTGCTGTTTACACTGTAAAATCAGACATGTTGTTTCATCTCAATGAAGATAATGAAATGGTCGCCCTAAAGGTGCAGTGTGTGTGATTTCAGTCATTTTTGTCACTTACAAAACAATTTTCATGAATTTATAATCACCTTAATGTTCTGTTTCTTATCGTTACCCTTAAATGAGCCCATTCATTTATATTTACATGAGGGGTGGGTCCCCTCTACGGGGGCCGCCATGTTTTTACAGTAGTAAAAGTGGACATACCAAACACCATTTGAGTTTTCATGACAACTGAAGTCGACCATAGGTTCTCCTGCATGTTCAGAAGGGTGAGGGTGAGGCGATGGATACAACATGTGACTTCACCTCTAGATGTCACCAAATATTACATGGAATGGATGCAATGCAATGGAAAGAAAAATACAACTTTTTGGTGATTATAAATTCCTGACAATATCAGTATGTAATTGTCTTGTACAAATGTTTAGTAGTGACAAAGAAAACACCAAAATCTTACGCACTGTACCTTCAGGTTCCTTATTTATAATTATCGTAAAGGTTTGAATGCACAAGCATCAGGGTTTGAACTTGGAAAGCACTTTTGAAGTCTTGACGACCCCTCAACACTCATACAGAGCAATTTGGATTCACTTTAGGCTCTTCATGCAGAACGGGGATGACGGGCATTGAACCACTGGCCCTTCTAACTGGAGGACAACCACTCCAACCTCCTTGGCCGAAGCCTCCCAGTCAAGCCAGCAGGTGTGTGCCTGCTTCCTCATCCTCACCCATCAGACTCCACCTAGGAGCCCTTAATGCTAGCGGTTAGCCTCCTTAGCTTGCGAAAGTATTAATATACCGTCAACCGATTGCAGTTACAGTGTATGTTGCACACAAGTCATTGTTACTAGACAGCAACCAACGCATCCTTCATATTACATTCTTTTGAAGACACCACAGGCTCTTAATGTAACTCTCCATAGTAGTTTGAATTGTTGATAAATATCTGCGATTGTTTGATTCATTCTGAACATATTTGTCCGTTGTTAAATGGACTTGGAGCACAGTTCACGTCCTTGTGATTCTTTTAAGATGTCACATATTCCAAAGCTTATTCCCGCGTCGCCAAAGCATTGACATTCCTTCTCCTATGACAATGCTTTTCAGAGGCTCTCACAATCTCGTGAGTCGACCGTAACCTTGGGTTGTAGCTTCAGTATTTTTGTATAAATAATAATGTAACAGCTTTGCCCTCCTTTCAATATCCAGATAGTCAAGGATTCTGAAAGTGGACAGAGAGATAGTTGAGCCTCTAAACTGTCAGATATCATAGAATCAAAGCATATCATCATGTAATTCGCGCATGAATGCTCCCAATGTAGCTATATTTAGATTTCGATTCTAAATTCTAGATTCTACAAGGCAACGAAATGCAGATTGCATACAAACAGAAGTGCGTACGTAAGCAGAAATGAGAGCTCCAGAATAACGCATATATGTATAGTATGAATAGGAATCATGTACAGTGGTGCAAATTGTGATATTAATGAGGTGGTGGTAGCTCAGTCAGTAGGGACTTGGGCTCGGAACCGGAGGGTTGCCAGTTTAAGTCCCGCACAGAGTACCAAGTGTAGAGTGTGGACCGGTCGCTGGAGGAGGGGCCGAGAAGCCCTTGAGCAAGGGCGCCTGGATATGGCTGCCCCCTCGCTCTGACATCTCTGCATTAGTGTATCGTATATAGATCCTGTTTGACGTGTGTGTGTGTGTGTCGGACAGCATGTGCATGTAATCGATAACAACAGATGTGAAATGATAATACATGTGTGGCATATTCCATTTCTCTAGTTTGCTCTGTCAGGTTCTAGTTAGAGACGACTTTTCCTTTGTGCGTTATTATGCTTGAAGTTCCCATTAGAAGATGGTGAATTGCGGCTGTTGTGTGATGCACATGGTCAACAACAACAACAACAACACAGATGATTGACAATTATTTGGTGAAATTCACACTGGGCCCAGAAACCATTTTCCATCACCATTTACCATCAGTGCCGGTCTGGTGCTGTTGACTTGAGTCCATGGATGCGTACCATCTGTGGGCCTCGGCAGTGGACTGGCTGCGTTTCGATCAGAGCTCAGGGATGACAGGAGGGGCAGTTCTTATCAACGCTACAGTAAACCAAGAGATTGTCTTTCTGTACTTCCTCGTTTTAGTAATAATCAAAATAGAACTTATTCAAATGGAGGTGTTGTTGGATCCAACAGATGAATAACTTTAATCTATTTCCAGTTGGCGTTCGTTACACATCAGCCAAGACACATATGCCTCCAGATTCAGGGATATTTGTTCCCCCAATCAAATTTGCGTGTTAAGTAAGAAAGAAAGCACTGGGAATCATGTCATCCACTCATGCTGCCATGCACCTGCACTCGATTGTAATGGTTTGCAGTGACGATGATATATTCTATAATCTATCTGGTTGCTCAAGTTGTGCATCCTATGTCAGTGTCTTACATGTCATATCCACTTCCTCCCACCATCCAGAAAAGGACCAAAACATCCCAGACCTTAGTTGGACATGGATACTGTGCTGTTGTAGTTAAGGGGAGGAGCTTGTGGTCCTGAGGTCCCACCCATATGTTTATACCAGTTTCAAGACCACCATAACAAACTCGACAAAAATGACACCTGTGGCTGCCGGGCCAGATCCGGCCCACATAATAGTTTAATGTGGCCCTTAGGGTCAAAGACCAGTTACACCATTGTATTCATGAAGCTAGAAAATACTGGACTGAAATCCTGCAAAAATGTGCTTTTATTTTGTTAGTTTCTCCCATTTCCTGTGTATGATTATGTCATGCTGAATGTCGATATGACCGCAGTATTGTAGCGGTGCAGGCATCATTTGCTGTTAAAATGCCTTTTCCAATAGTATCTATTTTGTATTTATTTATAAATGCCTCCACTGATCTACAGTATGTGTCATACTAAGGCTACGGGGTACACGATATCTTTACAACAGCCAATGACAAAGGGCTGATTAAGATGCTTTGGCTTCACTTTGGGGGCGGCGGCGCGGGGGGTGGGGGGGGTTCATTTCTATGTACCGTCTATATAGCGTCAACACGCCATTAGTACAGTATATATGCGTGAGGATCATTATACAGAATGTAAAAGCAGCACATCCAGTCCACTGTAACGTCACCTGTTGGATGACTCACCCGAGCTTATCTGCAAGCTTCCATAGGCTGGTGCCTCTGACAGTGGCAGAGTCACTGGTATAGAAATTCATTGTGCTCGTGCTTTGACAGCGACGGATGTAAACATGGAACCGATGGGTTGCTGGAATTGTGCGCCCTAAACTTGGCATGAATCCTCAAGAGCAAAAAAGAAAAAGTCGGCCGAACGTCCACACTTGGTGTTTACTGTGTAGCGCCAATAAATCAAACCCAACGTTGAGAGAAACACAGCAAAATGGCCGGGCCTGAGCGCCTGGCGGACAGTTACAAAGTGGGCAGTGTGTTTTTAATCGCCCAGTGCCACACTCGGCCCCTCTCTCCGAAGGCGGGGAACAAGCTTGTCGATCTGTTCCAGTGAACATCAGGCGAGAACACCTTGAGACCCACAGCCGCTATCTGCCGCGGTGCAGTGGTGGTAATGATTAAGTATCAGTCCAGCGCGCACCTCTCATTTCCAAACTATCACTTTCACCTTCTCCACTTCATCACATTTGTGGAGCAAGAAGGTAATGATCCACTTGGGCGACCGCCAAGTCATTTTCTTCCCCTTGCTCTCTCGCTCACCATTTCATTCTCTCCTGTCTGTGTCTGTCTTGTCTCACTCCCCCCCCCTTCCAACCACCTCCTTCCTCATCCTCAGTCTAACAGTTTTGATATTCTTTTCTTGTGGTTGCCTACAGAGAAGAAACGGACACGCCCACTTGGTGAGAGAGTCTCTCCTTTGAACCACCTCTGGACCATAAGACTGTTTGTAGAGATGGGCGTAGCGTCCGTGACACATATAGCGGACACATAGAAGTGGATTTGATGAGTCTCACTGTGGTGTGACATAAAGTTGGACGATGGTGCCAAGTGGTATTCGCGCGCCATCTCTCTTTTGCCGCTGTTTCATTGTACTTCCCGGCTCGGCTCGACTCAACTCGGCTCCACTTGATGCTAGTTCCGTTTCCATAACAATTGAGTACCACCCATAGACTGTATATACAGATGGACGTAGAGTCCACTGCGTCACCTGTTGGTTGGAGTGGTTTTGAAGCAAATTATGGGCGAGTCCCTCGTCGCCATCTTGCCAAATCCTAACTCCCCCTGGTTCCCGGTTCATTCGCGGGTCGGCTCGTGGTGTCGTCACCTCATCCGCGGTATGTGTCAGGTCGGCTCGGGTGTCGGTTAAATTATGTGTAATTTCAATCGTCAATGAATTGAAAATAAAAATAAGCAAGTTAGAAAGAAATTCACTCCCCGTGAACCATAGTTATCACGGGAAAACATGTGACTGATTGAGACCAAAGCCAAAATTTGTTCCAGACCTTAAGCATGTTTCAATCAAACTCTGAACTTGACCATTTTAACATGGGAGTCGATGGGGATCCCCCAGTGGCCACCTTATAAACTGCACGTTTTTCCACTTCCTGTTGTGCTTCATTCGTCTGCACCGAAGGTTGCCCCTCGCTCGGGATGTGGGCAGTTGCAAAAGAGTCAACCCTACCCTCTGCTGTTTAACTTTGTCAATATCAATATCAATCAATTTCACACAGAGATGAAACTTGTTTGACCAAACCACTGGACCGCGCCAGTGATTACATTAAGATTCTTTACCGACCGTGGGGTTCATTGCGTGATGGGTTTAAAAATAGGTTTAACAAGGATTACCACGAGCGATTGGCTTCAATTGAACAATCAAAGTGTTTTATCTGTCTGACATTGTTGTTCGTCCGCGCAGTTAAAACCACAATGTGGAACTGACGTTGGAGCAGCACTGGTGCTTGTGTCTACCCATCTATTTATCTTTTCAACACTGTTGTGAATCCCGAGGTCTAGGACATAAAAATGCAACATGATATACACAATGATGACCCTTCCTCCCCTTTTACATTCAGGAGGGCACCGTTGGGACTAAGGGAACTCTATCTTACCACATTTATATGCAGGGCCTGTGTGTTCAGCTCGTTCCGTGCATTCCGCCCATTTGTCATGATAACTGTGTCCCAATTCAGGGGCCGACCTCTTCTGCTACGCATCGTACAAAGCCATCAGCGCGATGAAGCCTTAAGAGTTTGATCGGAAACTGTTGTTGCAGCAGTATTTGTGTTTGAGGAACTAAAGGTCTTTCAGATGGGACAGGCCTTTTGTTATGTGTGGATGGAGCTGGTCCTGAATTGGTACATTGCTTGTAAAACATCAGCTCAGCCTATTTGGGAACTTTGGCTTGTAAATAGTCCCGCTCCTTTTATGGGTCAAAACCATTTCAACCATTTCTGTTCTGTGCCTTATAAAGTGGCCGTGGCCTTGTGGCGACATAGTCGATGACATAACGCTAGTTGAATGTTTGCTGCAGAGTGGGCGTGGCCTCTTGTTGCTGTCTCCATCTGAAGCCGTAGTAAAGCACCAGCTTGATCTCCTCTTCCGAAGCCTAAAACCTCACAGTGGTAAACTCACTCCGGTGGAACTCCCCCTCGTCTTGTTTGTTTTTCTAAAGTTTTACTCTCTCACGACGCCCGTCTTCACTCTAACCTTTCGTTCTCCACCTGCCAGTTTGGTCCAACTCCTTCAGCCACATTGCTTCTTGGGCCTCACATGAACACTGCCTCCTCTGGACTCTGCTTCCTCCTCAGTATCTGTTCTGGTTGTTATTTCTTGTCTTACTGACCAACATCCATTTCCATCCTGCACAATACATTCTTGGTAATTGTAAGATTTAGTTATTTTCTTCTCCGTGTCCCTGTCTGTGTCAATCTAGTGATAAGACACACTAAAGTGATAGGATCATCAGTTGGGGTTAGCCAACAGTGTCCATTATTTTCTCTTCACCTCTGTGTCCTTAATAGCAAAGCCCAAACTTCTCATTGCTCCCACTGTCAAGGTGAAGTACATGAATAAGGAAGGCGCACTACAGCAGCTGTTAATGTCACATACGACCTAATGAAGTCTCTTCGGTTACAGGTGAAAAGTCGGGCTCCTTAAAAGGTCATAGCTGGTGTTCACATGAATTGCAGATGACAGACCTAATCTCATCTCACTCTGCATGAAATAGGAAAAAGACCATTGTTGATGGTGCACAGGTCAGTGTTTCCCTGTGTTTGGGGTCATATATTGAAATTTGCGTCACCACTAGAAACAGCTTAATGGTGTCAGATGTTCCGAGAATTCTCCATCTCCTGTTTGTACTCTCTTGTGATCGGTCAACTGCTCCCATCTGTGGGTAATGTCACCGCAATTGACTTTTCAGACTCAGTTGTAACCGAGGGGCAACCTCCTCTGCCGATGGAGGAAGCACATAAGGAAATGAACAAACTTGCAGTTCACAGGGTGGTCACTTGAGGCCGACTCCAAAAGGGAGCAAATCTCTGTAGACTCCCATGTTAAAATGGTCAAGGGTTAATTAAGCATGTACACGGGGGGAGGGGCGGGGGGGCAACGAGTAACTTGCGCTATTTCCATCTTTATACATAGTCTCTGATTGTGATATCAGCTCAAACAGGAAGTAGAATGGAAATAAAAAAATGGGCATTTAGGCAACCTCTGAGAAGGGATTTTTAAGAGTGCCCCCTCTCCTGTGAAATACTGGTTTGTTTTGGTTTTTTTTACTTGAAAACACCTCATATAAACAGAACACGCACACAACCCACTTTATGACTGTAAAACATGGTGGAAAAAAGCATCCTATGACTCCTTTAATGCACAACTACAGACCTTACAGAGAATACCTCTCTACAAGTAACAGAGAAGACAAATGGGAACCGAACGGGGTCAGAAGATCAGGAGGAGTCCAGTGAATCCTGCATTGCCTTCACTCAAAACAAGTTTTAGGAGCGCAGAGAGCCGTTGGTGGAGCGCACACAGAATGTTTTTGTTTTGGGAGAATTTAAAAAACGATCTCATGCTCCGATGGTGCCGACACGGGGGAAAGCTGCACTGCTGCGGAAACTGAATTGCTTGCCCCCTGATGTTCGTGCATACAAGACGAGGTCACTCTGCATCGAGCGCAGAGGGCAATAATATCCTACCGTGCACACACAACGCATCTTCCTGACTTAGCACACAAGTTGACTTGTGAGCCTGGAAAAATCTATACTGTTTGTGTGTGTGTGTGTGTGTGTGTGTGTTGGGGGGGGGGGCGGGGGGGGGGGTGAGGCAGAGTCTATCCATGCATTATTAGAGTGCACATCAAAAGGGAAGGGCGAGTTTCCCTCCTTCAGATTAGAGGATTATATTTTCCCGACCTGGTGCAATTACCCTTTCACAGGTCGGCCCATGCATTTTAATTAAAAAGAGCCGGGATGATGTCATGACCCAGGTGAGAATATGTTTCTAAAAACACAGGTGCATGGATCGAATGCACTGCACGCTGATGCAGATAAGCTCGACTGATCCCTCCAGCCTTGTCTTGTTTATCTCCTCTGTGCTGATAATCCTCTTAATATGCTAATGTATGAGACACCCTCGCCGGGACGACTTTAAGTCATTTGCCCTTCATTCATATCGCTGGAGCAGCCATACGTCGACGAGAGACACATATTAGTGGGTTTGATGAGATCTCACGATCTCGTGACATGTAATTGGACAAAGGCGCCAAACGGCAGTAGCGGGGCATCACTCTTTTGCCGCTGTTTCATTGTACGACCCGACTCGACTCGGCTCAACTCGACACTAGTTCCGTTTCCGTGACAATCGAGTACCAACCATCGACTGTATATAAAGATGGACGTAGCGTCCGTGACGTCACCCGTTGGTTTCAGCGGAGTGGTTTCGTGGCAAATTGCGGACGGAGTCCCTCGTCGCCGTCTTGCCGAATCCTAACTCCTCCTCCTCCTGGTTCCCGGTTCATTCAGAGAGGGGGGAAAGAGGCGGAGAACACACGGAGCTGTGGGTGGGCTCTCGGTGCCGTGACCTCATCCGCGGTTCGTGGCAGGTTGGCTCGGGTGTCTGTCAAGAGACCACCCTCTTAATTACGCGTCATTTCAAACGGTTATAAAATATTGTGCTTCATCCGTCTGCGCCGGAGGTTGCCCCTCGGTCGAGCCGAGTAGGTACCGTGGAAAAGGGGCATTTGTTTTCGGCTCCCTGGACATTTACCCCAGCATGTGCCACGGCCACAGTCAGGGATCCGAACATAGAAGAGGAAGAAGAGGAGGAGGATCATAAACAGGTCGGATAATGAGCAAGAGATAATTATCTTGGAGCTACAGCACAGTATGGAACTGTGTCACGGCCCTCTACACAATTACGCCATTTAAGACCCATTAACACTAAATGTCCCAACATTATTGTAGCGATAGTTTTCGTGATTGCGTTCTTTATTAATCAAAGAGTAATTGTGACTTTTTTAAAGTAATTACTTACGGCAAATAGGGTGTGGATTAAATGGGAAAGCGAGGTCTCACAGGAGAAATGGTCGTCCATTGTAAATTCAGAGTCCATACAGCCACTCTCGATTATTCCCTGCTCTCTCCTCAGTGTACTCTCAAACAAGCTAATTGCGCCCCCCCCCCACACACACACACACACACACACCTCCTCTGGTGTCTTTGCAGGCAGCAAAAGTCCACCTGTAATGCCAAGAAGGGCCGAGAACAATAGCGATCCATTCACTCAGCAACAAAGGAGTATTGATGTGTCATGCTTAAGGTTGCCGCAATTTCCACCTGTGAAATGCAAATGTGGCCGGGGGGCAGGGTCCGACGGGGGGGTGGGGGGGGGGGCTCCTGAGGGGGGGGGGGTGGGGGGGATCAAACGCAGGCGGCCGGATGCACGGGTTCTACATAGGTGGCGGCGGCGGCGGGAGGCGGGATTAAAGCTCCAGCCTTTGTTGATGCTTCCATGGCGGCGGTTTGTTGGAGAGCGAATGAAGCGGCGCGGTGACGCAGAGTCTGATGGAAGCTTCAGAGCCTTAATATGTAAATGAAGCATTGACAGTCATTCAAGTTTAAAGGGCCAGTGTGCGGGGTTTCAGGGGTCCGATGGACAGTCCAGATGTTATCGTGATGTTTTCATTCACCTGCGATCGAGAGGACTCACTCCTCGCGTGTACGTAAATACAAAGGGCTCGTCGTCGTAACGGGGTTCAAAGCCAAACACAGAAAACTAGATCATGAGACAGACTCCGGCTCACTGGACCTTTAATGCTTTCTTGTTCGGTGGAACCGGTGCAGGTTCACAACACGTCGGTGGAACCTTGTGTGACACTTTGAGCTCAGGACTGTTGAAGTCGCTGCTCCTCTTTATTTCATGTGCAGACGAATCCAGCAACGCTGCCGTCACCCAGGTAACAAGGTGTCCTCTCCATTCCCAGGTGTCTAGTTTCCCCGTGGTCCCGGTCCCGGTCCCGGTCCTGGTCCTGGTCCTGGTCCCGGTCCTGGTCCTGGTCCTGGTCGTCTCCGTGGCGATGAAGTGATCCCAGCGCTGCTGCAGCATCGTATCTGTGGAGGAATGTGGAGGTGGGTGACCACAAACATCAAACAGCCTCACATTATCTTCAAAGCCAGTCGCTGCCCTGCTGCAACCATGTGATATGACTCACACACACACACACACACACACACACACACACACACACACACACACACACACACACATAGAAATAAAAAGGCAGACATCTTGCATTCCTCAGCCCATTCCACAAAAGTACAATAACTTCCTTGAATTCTTCGACCCTCGGCGGCGGAGCCAGGGCACATCCTGTTGTCCTCGCGCCACTTCCTGCCCATACCGCCCCCCCCCTTCACCCCCCCTCACCCCCTCAGTCAGTCTGCCCTGGTTACCATAGCGACCGGAAAACACTGCTGCTGCGCTCGCGCAGGTAGCGCTGAATAGATGCGGCGAGTTGGAGCTGGTGTCCGATTGTTATTGGCTCCTGAGACGCGTTGTTGACAGTGAGGGGGCGCAGGCCACCGATTGGATGAAACACGTGATGTGAGAAGATGCCGCGCAGAGGAGCTGAGTCAGCGGATCGGTGGTCTGCTCTGCGTCCGACCCGTTAAAGGCGCGGTGCGTGAGACCCGCTGACCTCTAGAGGTGAAGGTGCATGTTGCGCCTGCATCCCAAGCAGCCGCGTTTCCGCCCCTCGTCCGCCGGCGGGACGAGGATGAGCGGGAACGGCGGCAGATAGCGGAGACACAAAGATGGCGTCCGGATGACGTCATCCCTAAGTCAGGAAGGCGACACCGCCTCACCCCCCTGCGCCCGTATAACCCGGCCCATTCCACCGCCGCCCCCCCGCCCCGCCCCTCCCCTCCCCTCCCCCCCGCTCTGCTGTTGCATTGCATAGTTTTGGCTCCCCCCATGTGTCAGCCAATAATAATCCGGCTAATCCTGCAGATTATGACACAGCGTCTCTGACAGCTGTGCCATAACTCACCGAGGAGGATGAGGGTGTTCGTGACTGTTCACTCCCCCCCCCCCCCCCCCCCCCCCCCGCCCTTCCCCCCCCCCCCCCCCCCCCCCACCCCACCATCCTCCCGTATGTGGTCATGCCCATTGCATGGAGCCGCATCACATCACACACACACACACACACACGCGACGTAGTTTAAGTGGGACCCCTACACAACCACACACAAACACACACAAACAGTAAGAGGTGTTGGTGCTGAGGCTCCGTGGGTCAGTGGACGGACTCAGACATGACTCAGCGTCTGAAGTGATGAGGATGATGAGGATGAGGATGATGAGGATGAAGATGATGATGATGATGATGCAGGTGTTTCATCACAGCTGCTGATCTCTGATCTGAGATGGTGCTGAAACGTCTCAGGCTGACTGACATTTAGATACACAATCGAAACACAGCCTTAATGCAACTTGTTTGTTTTATTTTATTTGTTGTCAATAAGCATTTTTTTCATTGACTTGGATATTGTTTGTTTTTATCGTCAGAAATGGAAGGAAATCATTTTTCATATATTTTATTATATGTAAAACATTTTCATGTTATCAATATGATTTCTAATTCTTATTATTAGTTTTAATAGTAATAATTTAACGATCTATGATAATAATGAAAACATTAGCTCCCGTTTGACCTGCATCTAAATTACTATTATTAGTTTGCCACTGTGCAAAAAAAAATAGATATATTAAAATACGCAAAGATTCTTAGTCCTTATTATATAAACATAAAAGTGAACTCAAAGAGATGATGTCACCTCATTTTACATAATCCACTTTTCCTAATCTGCAGCTCATTTGCATTTCTCTGCTTTCACTTTGCTGAGAGAAATATTCCAACTACAACCCCAAGACTTTAATGAAGTTCATCACCCAGCTGTGAAAGGAGCTCAGGTCCTGTTCCTGGTGGCGTGATTGTTATTCTTCTTCTTCTTCTTCTTTTCTCCTGTTTAAATGATCCTCCTCGACAGAATCGATTGGCCCGAACATGACGAGCGCAATCCTCTTTAAGCCGCGTCCCCTGGTCTTTGCACGCTCATCAAACCTCAGACGGACATGTTCTGAGGAGGCGGCACGACAGGAATGCTGCTTCATGTCAGCGGCTGTCAGACTCGACTTAATGCGCCTTAAACCCTGTGATGTCATGGCGTGAGAGTCGCAGGGAACGGGAGAGCACGCGATATCTGCGTGTGTGTGTGTGTGTGTGTGTGTGTGTGTGCAGGAAGCAGACAGATCCGTCTCCCTCAGGTAGTTGATTATGAGCAGATGTTTGAAATCAGCGCAGATTATGAAACCTGTGTTTCAGCCTCGTTCATTCGTTGGGCCGTAAAGGGACAGTCCCACTGTTTCCCCTCCTGAATTCAGCTGCTTGGTCATTTTGAAGGACATGGATGAAACATGCTGAGAGGTGGGTTTCCTGAGACCTGACCCCCCTCGTACACTGTAAAAAATAATGCTGTCTGTCACTGGACTTTATGTGTTTAAATTACATATAAAACCTCCATGATATTTTACTACGTACATTTACACGCAAAGAGACAAATTAATTTAATTTAATTTAATTTACTTTAATTGTAGCTGTTTTTAAAGCCACTTCTCATGTCGCCCTACAGGGGGCAGTCAATTCACGATAAATCCCTATAAAGTAAACAATATTTTGCATCTTTATCTTTTCATGAGATTTTTGGTTTCAATGAGCAAGTATTTATAATGTGCAGGTGTACGTGATGTTTTAAAAAAAATAAACTGATTGAAATATCTATATTAATAGATCAATACATTTGAAAGTAATATGTGGATTGTTCTCAGGCATCTGCAGGACTGCTACATCAAAACGTCATCGTATAATTAGAACATTATCTTATCTAAAATATCCACATATGAAAACATTATGTCGCTTTTCTTCTTTGGGATTCGACGAATGAATCCATTCAAAAAATAAATATACAAATGAACCTATTATCAAAATAATCATTAGCTGGATGAGTGCGCTGCACTCGGCTGTAACAAGAAAATAAATAAATGAACACATAACAATCAGAAGCCCTTGGGGGCTCGGCTGCGCTTTGGCTCCGCCCCCTCTGCAGCCTGACTTGCCCTCGCGTACGAACACACGCATCTGAGCGGAGAACCACCTGCGATTCGAGCCCAACCCCGAAACCACAGAGCGGGAGAAGCCAGAGAAATGGCCCTCAGTCACTCTCTCACTCTCTCACTCTCTCACTCCCTCACCCCTCCTCCCGTTGGTCTCTCTGTAATCACTCCGACGTGTCCGGAGGTGTCGCATCGATCCCACCGCACAGCCCTAATGATATCAGTGTCTGCCACATTCCTGCTCCCAGGTTGGTTTGAATGAAATTACGCCGAGTCGTCGCCTCCGTGTCTGAACATGACGATGGGATATTCAGAGGGAGTGTTTGTTTGTGAGAAGCATTTCAGGTTTCATGGAAACATCGTTTGTCTTTGATAGAGAAAGCCGAGTTATAGTAGTGCTGGGCTTTTATTTTGAAGGTTCCAGTTCAACCTGAATCACAAGAAGAGCTAGAGGTGATGTTTGTGTTATTTTTTTTTTTTTGCGTTTTAAGAAAGAATGCCACAATATATCCGGATTGTCATTTCTCGTCCCTCCGTCGCCTCGGTCGCTCTGATTGGTCGGGGGCTTGTCTCGGTGGGCGTGGTCAGAGTCCTCGGGGCATCCACCGGTCGGGTTCTCACTCACTGTCGCGCTCGACCGGTTCACAGTGGAAAAAGATGCTCATGTGGGATCTGAAATGACACACGTCGCACACGTCTTTGTGTATATTATTTAGCCCCGCCCCCTTTATTCTTAGAAACTGAATAAGGGAATTGGGACAGTTTGAGATTTAATGATAAGTATTAGTTAAAGGGCAAGTGGATGTGGAGATGTAACTGCTTCCTGGGTGGAATTACAGCTTTGTGCCCTTTGAGTTTCATCCTCCTCTCCGGGCCTGCTTTATTTTATTCTGTGTTATTTACTCATTTATTCTAACCTTGCTTGATCCATTTTGATTTAATTCAATTTCATTTAATTAATTGGATTAATTAATTTCATTTGAGTCATTTATTCTTAGTTTTAATTTCATTTAATTATTTGGGCTTCATCAATTATTAATGAACAGACGACAGTAATCGATATTCATCCAAATGAGCCTTAAGAATTCCCCAAATTTGAATATTTTCGTGAAGATAAGTAATTCATATGACGTCGGTAAAAATGCTGAGGATGAAATGTTTGAAACCTCCTTCTTACTTGTACAGTAATCAGTTATTTTCAGACAGAGGCCGAGCACAGACAGACAGACCTTTTAAAGTGACACGTGAAAGTGCTGAGTCATCTTAATCTCCATATTGACTGAAATAGTGGTGATTACGCTCATTATCACCACGGAGCGTTTTGTGCAACCACAACTCTGCGGGATTTGAGCCGTGGAAAAAACCTTGGCACAGATTTATAATCCAGGCGGCGATTAAACATTTTCTCCAAACGACGGTTTAACTGCAGCTGAACGTCATTTTTTTTTTTAAACGAGAAAAAAACAACATCCCATCAATTTGAGCTTTTAGCCTGCAAATCCTAAATGTTCTAAATTGATGTTTACAGTCGGCCTCCACTGTTATTGTTGTGAGTCGGACTTATCTCGATTTAAAAGCATTAATCTGGAGTTTGCGATGATCACGAAGCCTTGAAACGCCGGCCGCTGCAGAGCAACGCGTTTGTTTACGTGTCAGCTGATCTCATCCTGAGAGGGGGCGGAGCCATGTTGCCTTCATGTTGCCTTCACGTCTATTCAGCCTCAGCATGTTGTTTACTCTTCTACTGTAAACAACATGTTGACCCTGTTTAAGCTAAAATAAAGAGACATTACATAACCTCCTCTGCTCCCTGACGAGCAGATAATCAAATCTTTTATTTTCTTAAATAGCAGTTTCAGAGTTTCATAATGTTTTCCGATATTTGACATCGTTTAGAATGAGTTCAGTAGAGCGGGGGTTCACAAAGGGGGCGTCGGCTTGAGTGTCCTTGATGTACAGGGGTGGGCGGGGCTTCATCATACAGTACCCTAACAAAGGAAAATGTATTTCTCTATCGTGTAGAGACATTTTCATGTATTCATCAGTATTTTTGTACAATTCACAACTGTTCTATTTTTGCACTAAAACAAATGTGGTCGTTTATAGCTTATTGTGCTGTTAT
>JAFBJT010110239.1:45837-61122 GCA_016785325.1 Chascanopsetta lugubris | reverse complement strand
CTCACATGAACATACATACATATCCACCAGCCAGCACCCTCTCAACAATATCTCCAGAGGTGATGGAATGGGCTTCACCAGCTGACCACTTGTCTCAAACATACCGTTGCCAGTTTGTGATGCCCCCCCCCCCCCCCCCTTGTTTTTTACGTCCCTTGCTTTGGGTCACTCCAATCCTTATTGTTTGGATTCTTAAACCCACCCCTTCCCAAAATAAGTTCAACTGGGATGTTTTATGTCAATTCACCTGATTTGTATTGCTTTGGTGGCTCACTGCATGAATTGAATGTTCCGTAGCTCCAGTGACATAGTCAAATATCATTGTGATAGCCAGGGGAGCTGACACAGCGATTTTGCATAGCGGTCTTGTGGCAGTGAATGACCGACACATGTTTTGAATAACCAGCACACCTCACACCTCCGATCATGTGACATTCGTGACACTAACAGGTTGCACCTTTGTGGCAAACTCTTTGTGTCAGAGTTCCCTTTTTTATTGAATGCTTTTTAAACGATGTGAGTGTGTGTTTGCAGGTTTTGTTTGAGTGTTTTTCTTTTGAAGTGGTGATTTAAATGTCTGCTATGTGGTGGTTTTTTTTATTTTTTATTATTTCCTCTTTTTGTTGTTCTGTGCACATACTGGACACTCGTCTCCTATTGCCTGTCTCTCATACATGCATGAATACTCAATGACGACGTTACAATTCAGTGTTCTTTCATTCTCCCGTCTCTCTCCCTGCCCTCTAACAGCAATAGCCACTCAAGTGGGTCTGGAGCTGAGGAGGAAGGGCTCGCAAATGTCAAATGACTCCATGGTCTCCAACCCCATGTTTGACGCCAACGAGTTCCCGGAGAGCTACGAGGCTGGACGAGCCGAGGCCTGCGGGACTCTCTGCCGCATCTTCTGTAGCAAGAAAACCGGAGAGGAGATTCTGCCCGTTTATCTGTCCAGGTTTTTTTCTTTTTTCTTTTTTCGTTGACGGCAAATTTCAAAACATTAAATCTTAAAGGTGCAGTGTTTGAGATATGGTGACATGTAGAGGTGAAGTTGCATGTTGTATCCATCACCTCACCCTCACCCTTCTGAACGTGCGGGAGAACCTATGGTCGACTTCAGGTGTCATTGAAACTCAAAAGATGTTTAGTACGTCCACTTTTACGACTGTAAAAGCATGGTGTCAAGAAATTCACGAAAATGTCAATATGCAATTGTTTTGTAATATCTTTAGAACAAAAATGACATTTTTGTCACCTATTGGTAGAATGTTTCATTACAATAACATACTGATCGTTTCATTATCACCTAAATGTATTTCAGTCTCCATAACCCTGAAATGAGCCCATCAATGTTTACATGAGGAGCGGGTCCTCTCTACGGGAGCGGCCATGTTTTTACAGTAAGCCAGAGTGGATGTATATTGCATCTTTTGAGTTTTGATGACAAATGAAGTCAACCATAGGTTCTCCTGCGTGTTCAGTTGGATGAGGGTGAGATGATGGATACAACATTCAACGTTTGAATCTTAAAAGTAAAGACGGTGAACGTAATGTCCTCTTACAGGTTCTACATGGTCCTGATTCAGGGTCTCCAGATCTCCGATTTCATCTGCAGACCCGTGCTGGCGTCGATCATTCTCAATTCTTCGTCTCTCTTCTGTACCGACCTGAAGGGCATCAACGTGGTGGTGCCCTACTTCATAGCTGCCTTGGAGACTATTGTACCAGACAGGTTAGTAGTCGTAATGACCTCATAAGCATATTCGGGAATAGTTCCTAAATGATTTTTACTATTTATAGTGTATGTTTCTGTTTCTGTGTCCTCATGGATGGGTGCCTGAAGCTTGTCCCGTTGAGATCTATTGTATGTTTCTAGGGAACTGTCCAAATTCAAGATGTATGTAAACCCCACTGACCTGAGGAGAGCCTCCATCAACATCCTGCTCGCCATGTTGCCTTTGCCACATCACTTTGGCAACATGAAATCAGAGGTAGCCATTTAAATGTCTTGTCTATGTTTGTCTCTCCAGCTTTTATAAAAAAAAAAAAGAAAAAAGCCCTTAGACTCACCTAGACACTATTTCTTGTATATTTGCTTTTTATTTCTTGCCTATTTTATTTTAAATTAATATTGTTCAGGATTCATACAAGGTTGAGATTTTTTAGTGTTCTTAATTTTTTTCATGTATTATTTATAAAGTTTAATTTGATGGAAACACAACTTTGTGTCAAATCCGTAATATGTATTTGACATTGAACAAAAAATAAAAATTAATGTAAATACATTTGGTGGTAATCAGTAATGTATACCAAGCTTCAATAATCAAACCCCCAAAAAATCCAGTTTGCCTGAAGTATATTGAAAATAAATCCATTATTGTGTTTTTTATTTTTCACAGAAAAATGACATTTGAAGGGCTAAAAGTTTTAAAAATCCATGAATAGAAAAAGTTTTTAAAATGTGCATCTAAGGCTTAATGACTAACTTTGTGTGCTTCAGGTTCTGTTGGAGGGAAAGTTCAACGAGGAGGACGGATGGCCTCACGACCAGCCCGTGTCTTTTCTGTCCCTGAGGCTCCGCCTCGTCAACGTCCTGATCGGAGCCCTGCAAACTGAGACTGACCCCACGAACACACAGCTCATCCTGGGTATCTGCCGCCCCGTTTACATCCTCTTCATCCATCTCTTTACCTCTCATCATCCCTCAGCTGTTTGTAAGGCACTCTGTCCTTCTCCCCCCCAGGTGCAATGCTGAATATCGTTCAAGACTCAGCTCTGTTGGAGTCCATAGGTGCACAGACTGAAACTGTAAGCTACACGTCCCTGCTTTCCCCACCGTTTGCATATTTTATTGTTTTATGACATCACGAATACTAAGATGTCGTGGCAATAGGGAAGTATAGACGGGAGCCACGCAACAGTGAGGAGTCACAGCCGCACCAACAGCGGCATCAGTTTCACGAGTGGAGGCAGCACTGAGGCAACCAGCCCGGATTCCGAGCGTCCCGCCCAGGCCCTGCTCAGAGACTACGGTAAGACACACGCTTACTGTTTATACACGTGCTCCATGTATTAATGCAGTAACACCTGTGATTGGCAGCTGCCGTATAAACGCATAAACCTGCTCAATTAACACGATTGCTCCTCGTAGCTAACGTGGTTACGGTGATATGCAGGGTAAAGAAGCGTTGGGTGAAATGTCTATGTAGGTGAAACTGGACTATTTGTTGCAGTGGTGCTGTGCTGTTAACATTTCTGCTGACTCTGCTGAGATGTTTGAAATGCCAGATGTGCTACTTTTGATCTCCTAATTGATTAATCATGAAATGATTGCTGACTCAGACGTTTGTTGCAAGACTTCAGAGGAGGGCTGAGCAATGTTGAACTGAACGAATCTCTTGCACATTGAATTTAAAGTATAGTTTGAGGAAATTGGGTGTTTAATTTTTTTTTTACATTTAAATGTGCAGTGTGTACGATTTGGTGACATCTAGGGGTGAAGCTGTATCCCTCACCTCAGCCTCACCCTTCTCAACATGCAGGAGAACCTATGGTTGACTTCAGTTGTCATTCAAACTCAAAAGATGTTTAGTACGTCCACTTTTACTACTGTAAAAACATGGCGGCCTCCATAGAGAGGACGACCTCCTCCTACACTAAAGGCAGAGTGTGTACGAATTATTTCAATTTTTGTCACTTTTATACGTAGATAAAAAGGATGTACTGACATTTTTATAAATGCATAATCACCTGAATGTATGAACTCATGTTTGCATTACCCAAAAATGAGCCCTTTAAAGTATATTTACATCAGGAGTGGGTCCTCTCTATGGGGGCCGCCATGTTTTTACATTAGCCCAGAGTGGACATACCGTACTAAACATGTTTTGAGCTTTAATGACAACTCAGGGCTACCATAGGTTCTCCTTTATGCTCGAGAGGGAAGGCTGAGGTGATGGATACAACAGGCAGCTATAGATAACCTATAGATGTCTCCTAATCTGCACCTTTAATGCATTGATTTTGTGGTAATGGAAAAAAAAAAAAACATGTAAGTGATATAAATACATGGAAATGTCAGTATGTAATTGTTTTGTAATATTTTTAGAATGAACAAAAATGGCTGAAATATCACACAACTCACCTTTAATTTGATCAAATCAAAAATTTTAATTTGTTCAGCCCCATCACTCTGCTGTTCTGATTCCCATGACTGCAAATGCATGTGCTCATCTTCTAAACGTATCTACTAACTTAGCTCCAGTACCCTTTGTCTTGTTGTGCTGTGTTCTTGAGCTGCGTGGCCTGAATTGTGCTTTTGCTCTACTCTTTGCGGTGTTCTGGTATTTCGGGGTGTTATATGGTCTAGCTCTTCCAGATACAGCGGCGGGTCTGCTGGTGCGCAGCATCCACCTGGTCACGCAGAGGCTCAACTCCATGTGGAGGCAGGACATGAGCATTTCTCTGGCTGCCCTGGAGCTGCTGGCCGGGCTTGCCAAGGTAACTGCCAACACCACAGAGACTCTCTGTGACTGTCTGCAGGTACAAAGGGGACAGTGTGTAAGATTTGGTGCCATCTACTGGTGAAGTTGCATAATTGTGTCCATCAGTTCACCCTTCCCATTGGAGCATGCAGGAGAACCTATGGTAGACCTCCGTTGCCAATAAAGTACATCCACTCCGGGCTGTTGTAAAAACATGGCGGCCCCCATAGGGAGACCCGCTCCCAATGTAAATGCACATTAAAGTGCTCATTTTAGGGTAATGAAGTACAGTTTGCGGATAGTTTATTTATTTATTTATTTATTTATTTATTTATTTAAAGTTGCAATGTGTAGGATCTGATGACATCTAGAGGTGAAGCTGTATGTTGTATCCATCACCTCACCTTCACCCTTCTGAACATGCAGGAGAACCTATGGTCGACTAAGTTGTCATTAAAACTCAAAAGATGTTTAGTACGTTCACTGTGGGCTACTGTAAAAACATGGCGGCCCCCGTAGAGAGGACCCCCCCCCCCCATTTTAATATTCATTAATGGGCTCATTTAAGGGTTATGGGAAAAATTTATACTTTTAAGCACTCATAAATTGAAACTTGAAAATGTCAGTATGTAACTGCGTTGTAATATTAAGTGACAAAAATGACCGAAATCTCACACACTGCACCTTTAAAGTTAAAACCGTACTTAAGTAAGACAGTTGACTTATTATGTACAAATACCTGTTATAAATTTCACTTGGCTTCAAAAAAAAAAAATCGAATTGTTTCCCCACGATTGTGCTCCACCAGGTGAAGGTTGGAGTGGACTCTGCAGACCGCAAACGTGCCGTCAGCTCTATATGTGGCTACATCGTGTACCAGTGCAGCCGTCCAGCTCCTCTTCAATCCCGAGACCTCCACTCCATGATCGTCGCCGCCTTCCAGTTCCTGTGTGTGTGGCTCACAGAGCATCCCAACATGCTGGATGAGAAGGATTGCTTGGTGGAGGTGTTGGAGATTGTGGAGCTGGGGATCTCCGGGAGCAAGTCCCGCCAGGAACAGGAAGTTCGACATAAAGGAGAGAAGGAGCACAACCCGGCGTCCATGAGGGTGAAGGATGCAGCTGAAGCCACTTTGTCCTGGTGAGTCAGAACAGATCAGACATAATAGTCTCCCTTGGTACCCCGTGACCCAGTTTCAACATATTGTTGTGTTTGCGCATTCCTTGTGGTGTTTCCCCAGTATCATGCAGGTGCTGGGGGCATTCCCCTCTCCCAGTGGGCCGGCCTCCACCTGCAGTCTCCTGAACGAGGATACCCTGATTCGCTACGCCCGACTCAGCGCCACAGGGGCCAGCAACTTTCGCTACTTCGTATTGGACAACTCTGTCATCCTCGCCATGCTGGAGCAACCCCTTGGCAACGAGCAGAGTCAGCGACTTATTGTCAATTTATTGTGACATAAAAACAAGTACAGCAGGGCTGATGAACTCAGTTTCAGCCAGGGCCACATCAGCATTATGGTTGCTCTCAAGGGGACAGTTTTATTTGTGGGACTAAATGTAATTCCCACTTAACCAAGTTACCAAGTAACTCTCTTCATATTTCGTTATCATTTATTCAAGTTACAAACATTGTATATGCATTAAGATACATTTGAAAATGTAAACACTGGATATATTGCCCTCACATAAAAAGTGGCGTGTTTAATCAACTAGAGTCCTTGGGGCAAAGTATGCTTTAGACTTTTATTTATAGACAGTCATATGCCGTTAATCTCTCGCGGGTCAAACTTGTGGCTTGCGGGCCACATTTGGCCCACGGGCCACAAGTTTGACACATGTGAAGTAGAGGCAATAGGTCCCCAACACTAACTGAATGTCTTGGTGCCCACAGATCCCAGTCCATCGGTGACAGTCCTGATCCGAGGCACTGCCGGCAGACACGCTTGGACTATGCAGCTCTTCCACCAACCCAGAGGAGCGCGGGCCAATCAGAAGGTGAGATCACACTGTAGATTCCAGGAAAATGGAAGCGACTAAGCAGGGTTTTCGGTGGACACGCCATAGTTGTAACACCAATAACACATCTCCGTATCTGTCCGCACGCATGTCTTCCCGCAGCAGGTGTTTGTCCCCGAGGGACGTCCTCAGCCTAACAACGATGTGGGGATCAAATACAACGTGAAGCAGAGGCCCTTCCCCGAAGAGGTGGATAAGATCCCCCTGGTCAAAGCTGACGTCAGTATCCCTGACTTGGATGACATCGTCAGTAAAGAGGTAAGAAGCGAATCGATCTTATATCGTCCGGTGTTATTTATCCTCCCTTAAACATTGAGCCATAAAGTACTTTAATCTATGTTATTTATCTGTTGTTGTATAAACTCAGGCATGTTGTTTGAGCTGGCAGGATGATTCAAGAGCGTCAGATACACTGATGATTTATTACCCGCACGTGAGTTGAACGAGAGGTCAGATTTCACTTGGGTGTGTCTCGTGTCAAAGGTCAAATCATCGGGTTTGGTTTAAACACGTGATGATTCTTTTGTGGAGTCCAAACCAACAACTAACACGTTGTATTCCTTGATCTCTTCATTCGATATTCAGTTCACTGCTTGGGTTTTGATTCCTGGGGCAACTGATTGACATGTTAGACAAGTGTGAGAGTGGGAGCATTACAGAACATTTAATTGTTATAATGTAATTAATTTTAAAACAATTAAAAAAAAAAAAAAATTATCATTCTTATTATTATTATTTTACAACAGGCAGTATTTTACACTGGCTGCTCGTGCTATCCCTTCTCCACTCTGGACCTAGCTGTAGCTCCTACCTGGGCTGGAGACGGGCGGTTGCCATGGCAATCCAGCTCTGGCGTTAGCCACGTTACCCGAAAGAAACAATGCCAATTGTTTATTCTTTTTCGGACTCCCATCTTTTTGCCGTATATACTATATTGGAGCTAGCTAGCCAGCTAAAGTCGACCCTTGTCACTTCATATAAAAGCTGTCCACAGGCTGATTGAGTACGTTTAGAAATGGAAAAAAAAAAAAAAAAAGTTACCCACTGCACTTTGAAAGGGTGGTTGCTCTGGGATGGATTACATCGTACAGGGTCAACTCTACAGTGTTAACAGCACAAGCACAGCAATGACTCCTCTCACCGTCTCTGGAAGGTGACACTTTGGGTGGTCAGACTTCACTTTTAGTCTCACGCTGAATCCCATGCGATATGTCAGCCATGGTGTCATTCAAAAAAAATGTGTCCTTCTCAGTTGGAAGTCCAGCACGACAAGCTCCGTACACTGATGAGCAAGCAGATCGAATATGAGAACGCTCTGGAGCGGCACAGCGAGGAAACCTGGAAATCCAAGGCTTTCCCCGACCCACAGACGGACTGCAAGCCCCCTCCCCCATCACAGGAGTTCCAGACAGCTCGCCTCTTCCTCTCCCACTTCGGCTTCCTGTCTCTGGATGCCTTGAAGGTACTGCTCTTCTAATCTTCAAATTCTGGCTGTTCTGTTGAACCCTAAATGGTTTGAACACGAATTCATCTTTGACAGGAGCCCAACAACAGTCGTCTACCTCCTCATCTGATCGGCCTGGAGTCGTCACTGCCGGGGTTTTTTGATGACATCAGCTACTTGGACCTGCTTCCCTGTCGACCTTTTGACACTGTCTTTATTTTCTACGTGAGGGCGGGGCAGAAAAGTAGCCATGAGGTGAGGGGAGAGCTCTATATATATATATTAGAATCACTTGTTTGAGAGATGATCTCGTATTTGAGGGTGCATCTGCTCTGCTTCTTTGGGATTAGATCCTCAGGAACGTGGAGTCGTCGTCCAGCGTCCAACCTCACTTCCTGGAATTCCTGCTGTCCTTGGGCTGGCCTGTGGACGTGGGACGCCATCCAGGATGGACGGGACACCTGGACACCAGCTGGTCCCTTAACTCCTGCTGCGACAACAGTGATACTCAACAAATAGGTCAGTGACTAAATCTATGCGGTCGCACACAATATTAAATCGAACTGCTGAGACTCGGACAATAGTGAGACAGTCTGATGGATCCCTGGAGTCCAGTGCATGTCTTAAAGGTGCAGTGTGTAAGATTTGGGGACATCTAGAGGTGAAGCTGCGTGTTGTTGTATCCATCACCTCAACCCCACGCTTTTGAGCGCGCAGGAGGCTTCAGTTGTCATTAAAACACAGAAGACGTTTGGTACGTCCACTTTTATCACTGTAAAAACATTGCGGCCCCTCCTCATGTAAATATACATTAATGGGCTCATTTAAGGGCAATGGAGAACAAATAAATATGTTAGATGTATCACAGATCCCTTTTATCTTATTTTATTATTCTTAATTTTATTTTTATAGACTTTATATTTAGGGTACCCTTGTTGTTTTTCCCCCTTAGCACCACCAGAGTTGTCCTTCAATCTCGTTGTACATTGTGTATAATGACAATAAAGGCATTCTATTCCATTCTATATTCTATAAAACATTCAGGTGATTCCTGAAAAATCCGTATTGAATTGTTTTGTAATCTTTTTTAGAAGTGACAAAAT
The DNA here is from genome assembly GCA_016785325.1 of Chascanopsetta lugubris. Taxonomy (NCBI): domain Eukaryota; kingdom Metazoa; phylum Chordata; class Actinopteri; order Pleuronectiformes; family Bothidae; genus Chascanopsetta; species Chascanopsetta lugubris. The sequence goes on along the minus strand of JAFBJT010110239.1, from coordinate 52,076 downwards.
TGACCAAAATCGTACACACTGCCCCTTTAAAACAGGCTACTTTAATTGACAATTGACATTTGACACTTTCTTGTTCCTCCAGAGGAGGCCATGACGCCCGAGGACACGGGCGGCTCCGTGTTCAATGGGGAGAAGAAAGTTTTGTACTACGCCGATGCTCTGACAGAGATTGCCTTCGTCGTGCCGTCGTTGACCGAAAACTCCGGTCAGTGTCTTCTCCACGTTCATGATTCGGAATTTTGATTCAACACGAAACAAGGAGAAGGGATCAGGAATGACGGTTGACTCTCTATTTGTGGTTCTCCAGAAGAATCGTCAGTGCACAGTGACTCCACAGTGGAGGCCGACGCCCACACAGATATCGTGCCAGGATTACACAAACAACCCAACCTCACACTAGAGCTGTTCCCCAACCATTCAGAAAACCTGGAGTCTGCCAAGAAGGTGAAGTGTGGCTCATGTTGGCGCATCGACATTTCAATTTTAAAGTTGCATTTACTTAAAGGTGCAGTGTGTAAGATTTTGGTCATTTTTGTCCCTTCTAAAAAATCTTACAAAACAATTACATACAGACATTTTTTGACGTTTCCATTTTTTTTCTCCATTTCCCTTAAATGCGTCCATTAATGTATATTTACATGAGGAGGGGGGGGGGTCCTCTCTACGGGGGCCGCCATGTTTTTACAGTAGTTCAAGTGGACGTACTAAACATCTCTTGAGTTTTAATGACAACTGAAGTCAACCATAGGTTCTCCTGCATACTCAGAAGGGTGAGAGTGAGGTGATGGATACAACATGCAACTTCACCTCTAGAGGTCACCAAATCTTACACACTTCACCTTTTTAAAAAGACTTAATGCTGTGCTGCTTTCTTTTAGCTGAGTCCTTTGGTGAAGACAAAGAGGTCATCAACTGGAAAGTCTTTCCCGCCTCTGGGCCCCGAGACCAAAGTGTTTGTGGTGTGGGTGGAGCGCTTTGATGATATCGGTATGAATATATTCCTTTAATCTTTTTCATCAGCACCATGGTTGCTCTCAAGGAGCCGGTTCTAATTGTGGGACTAAATGTAATTACTACTTAACATATTGTAAAATAACTGTCTTCATACTGGGTCATCACTTCTTCAAGTTACAATATCGTATGTGCATTTGCATTCATGTTAAAATGTAAACACGCTGTAAACACATTGAATATCTTGCTACACATAAAAAGACATTTTTAGATAATTTTTTTAATTTTCTTTTTAGACATTTTTAGATAATCATATGCCTTTCAGCTCTCGCGGGCCAAATGATATGATCTTGTGGGCCACATTTGGCCCACGGGCCACAAGTTTGACACATGTGTTCTACATAATATCTCAAGTGATGGTTGTAAATCGATTCTCTTGTCTCTGTTTACATTAGTGACGCACAGCAATGGTATTGTTTCTGTGTGTGTTTCAGAGAACTTCCCGTTGACAGATCTCCTGGCGGAAACCAGCACTGGCTTGGAAGCCAGTATGAGCAACAGCACTTCCTGCAGGTACGCAGACCTTTTGCTGTCAGTGTGGAACTCATGCGGCTTATGTATCGATTGTTAGTTTGGTGCAAATAAATGAAGAAAAACATCCGCTGCAAATCTGGATGTTGCTCAGCAAAACAGGAAGTGCAGTTTTAGGCGAATAGAGAGAAAAGGAAGTGTGACAGCGAAGCACCTCGGGTTGTTTGTCCTAGATTGACATCGACTGAAACCACAGACCACTTAACTTCTACTGAGCCGTGTCCTACAAGGTGGCAGCCTGATCTGTTGATATAAAACAAATCAAAATTTGATCAATCATTTCTACATTCTGTTTTGTTTTTGTGTGTCACATCTAGAAATATGACCAAACAATTACACATTGACATCTTTTTTTATAATCGCCTCAAAAAATTCCATGACCCTTAAATGGTCTCATTAATGTGGATTTACATGAGGCGTGGGTCCTCTCTATGGGGCTGCCATGTTTTTCACATAGCCCAGAGTGGACACATTAAACATCTTAATATTACAAAACAGTTACATACTGACATTTTCATGAATTTCTGAGCGCATAAAAGTATATATTTTTCCCATAACCCTGGAATGAGCCCATTAGTGAATATTAAAATGAGAGGAGGGAGTCCTCTCTACGGGGGGCCGCCATGTTTTTACAGTAGCCCACAGTGAACGTGCTAAACACCTTTTGAGTTTTAATCACAACCGAAGTCGGCCATAGGTTCTCCTGCATATTCATGAGGATGAGGTGATGGACACAACATGGAACTTCAGCTCTAGATGGCACCAAATCGTACACGCTGCACCTTTAAATATAATACAGCCTCATAGCATCTTGTTTTCTCTCTCTCTCTCTCTCGCTCTCGCTCTCTCGCTCTCCTCTCTGGTGTCCAGGTCGGGGCTACTAGAGAAGGATGTTCCTCTGATCTTCATCCACCCTCTGAAAACCGGACTCTTCAGAATTCGACTGCACGGAGCTGTCGGCAAATTCGGCATGGTGATCCCCCTGGTGGACGGCATGGTGGTCAGCCGCAGAGCTCTCGGTAACAGCTCATTTAAATTCTCTAATAGCACTAGAAATGCATCACATCATTTTGAATCGTTTTCTTGTTAATGTATCGTTATCAATAACATTAAGAAGTAATGGATTCTATTTTCCTGAATCACTTGAAAGAGAAAAGCCAGAACTGAATCAGAATCATTAAAGAAATCGACGGAGGGATTAGAACTGACCGACTCAGTGGGTTCAGTTCAACAGATGGCACCGTAAAGAGCTCTATTCAGAACTTTCAGAGTAGACCAAATATTAGAATTTAATTTAATTGTATTAAATTATTGATAGTGACAAAGTCAAATCACAATGTCAGATGGAAAACCAAATCAACATAATTTGAAAAAAAGGAAAATATCATAGATAAGACAACAAGACAATTGAGGAACAAAAACAAACAAGAAAACACAACTGAAAATAAAATCAACACAATGGTAAATATAGTTTAACAAAGGTCAATAGCTATATTAAATTAAAGTGTTATTTGCAAATAAGGTTCACAACTGACATGAAAGCACAATGACAAATAAAACACGTTATGTCAGAACAGAGGAAAAGAAAAACAATAAAATAATGACACAAATAAAAATGAAAACTGGTTGGTAAATGAATATAATGACAAATATGAAAAGGGGACAAAGAAGAAAATAATAATGAAAAAAATCTAGATTACAAATTTGAAAAAATGTGGCTAAAAAAATACAAATAAGAAAACAATTTTTACAAATCCAATACAAATATCCTTCACTAGAATGAAGGCGGAAAGGTATGATCTTGTTGTTCTTTCTTTATTTTTCCACATGTTTCTGTCGTGCGCCTGTCCCAGGGTTCCTGGTGCGTCAGACGGTCATCAACGTGTGCCGGAGGAAGCGTCTAGAGAGCGACTTGTACAACCCTCCGCACGTGAGGCGGAAGCAGAAGATCACGGAGATTGTGCAGCGCTACCGCAACAAGCAGCTGGAGCCCGAGTTCTACACCTCGCTCTTCCATGAGGTGGGGGAGGGCAAACCTCACATTTAATACCACCCCACCCGGTTTTGTCCTAACACTGGCTCACGAGCACACACACACACATACCTATACTCATTCACACACACAGAATCTTTATATTTATACTGTAATATTTTGTTATTTATATGAATACATATATCAACACTGTCTGCCTTTGACTCTGAGAGCAGTGTCAAACGCCATGCCAAGGGGGAGGAGCTACATTTGTGTGTCGCAGCCACTCGAGGGACACTTTAGCGGCTAAAGCGCAACATTGCTCATTTATTATAGATCTCACGCTCTGCTCGTCTTCACACCACAACACAACAATACACGCTACACCCTCGGCCTTGTTCGCAACTTGTACAAAGTCAACTGTGTTCTCCAAACAACAGCAGTTACAAAAAATCTGATTCATGGTTGGATCTATTGCCAAGGAGTTCATGCTAGTTCTGTAACCGCCGCCGCTGCTGCCGCCGCCGCCGCTGCTGCCGCTTCGATAGAGCTAGGAAACAGGTTTCACCACATCTCCATCCAGACACCTGCTCAAGTCTTCCTAGTGCGAACTCTTGCATTCTCTTACTTTACAGATGAATTCTTTATTACTGTATGTGCCATCTTTGGTCCCTGCACTGTCTTTGTCCCTTCTCACAGCATCCACTGTGTGTGTGTGTGGGTGTGCGCGCGTGTGTGTGTGTGTGCGTGTGTGTCTGTGTCTGTGTGTGTGTGTGTGTGTGTGTGTTAGCCAACTGCAAATAATCAACAGTACAGAACACTACCCTACTGACCCAAGAAAACATTGATGATGTCACTTTAAGGTAATGAATCGTCAGTCTCAGAGTGCAGAGACGGCGCCCCCTAGAGTTTGCACTTGATGTTGATGTGACTGAAATGACTATGAAGACGTTTTCACCTCAGAATTGCAGAAACGACGTGTAGCACCTGTCGCTGGCTTAAATGCAGTCGGCTTGTGACAGTGGAGTTTCCACTTGTTTTAAAGATCTCGGGTGTGAGGGACCTCTAGTGGCGAAGTTGCATATTGCAGCTGAAGTCGCAAGGTGTTCATTTACGCTGTTATGTAACCATACACTGTATTTAAAGATGGACATAACATCCCATAGGTTTCTGCAGAGTTCTTATGAGGCATGTAGTGGGTGGTTCACTTGTCGGCCATCTTGCTCACGTCTATCCCCTCCTCCTTCCTGGTTCATCCAAAAATGGGCAAAGAGGCGGAGCACAGGTAGAGCTGAGTTAGCTGAGAGCTAATTATGCACAATTTCAAACTGCGATAGAATATACATTCATAAACAAGTTAGGAGAGAAATTATAATTTTGTACCAGGCTTTGAATATGTTTCACTCACCTCTAAGGTGGATCAGCCTCAAGTGGCCACCCTGTGAACTGCAAGTTATGCCACTTCTCATGTTGGACTCATCCATCAGCCCAAGTTTGCCTCTCGGAGTCAGTGTGGTTCAGCTTCGGCAGAGAGGTTCCTGTCTGGATAGAAATACAACCTTTTTAAGGTGCAGTGCACAAAATAAAAGTACAACTATTTCCATTTGTATTGGCAGACATGGAATTTGAAATAGTGGAGTGTACAATCCCCTGAATGTATGAATTGTTGTTAACCTAGAAGCCCTTTTATATTAAAAAAAAAACAAAAAAAAAACATTAGCAGGTTCTCTCCAGTATAAGCTGCCATGTTGCACCACCATGTTTTTTTTTTTACTGCAGCCCAGAATGGACAAATTGAATGGACACCTTCCCAAAGGCTGCCTTTCGTTCTCCTACTGCTTAGTGTTCACCTGCAGTATGCAACTTCACCACTAGATGTCCCCTCACACTTTGATATCTACTAACGCCAAACAAAATCATGGCACAGTTGATGTAAACAAATCAATGTTGATCAATACATGGCAGAAATATTTTATTTTACTTCTAAATCTAGAAACGAGAGTATTTCATAACTTGAAGTTTTTTTTTTTTTTTTGCCTTCACATCTGTTTTTGTTTTTTCAAGCTTCAGTTTCACTTTTTGCTGACTCACTATCCTCTCGTTCCTGTACATGCCTCTCCTCACTGTCTGCCTGTAACAATGTGAACTGAATTATCACAGGGATGGAACAGGGCAAACATGTTTGTTTCTTTTCGGGAAAGTCTTAATGCACTGAGCACATTTTTTCTGTTTTTCCTTTCCTAGCCCCCCCACTGCGTCCTCTCTCCTTCCATGTCTTTTTGTACTTTTGTGCATTTTGAAAGAAAAAAGAAAAACCTGCTGAAGGAAGAAGAGTTTTATTCTGTAAAATACGAATGAAGAAAAAAACAGGCGCCGGCAAAACTTTTTAACCTCTCGTGTTGAAAACTAACTGTGTGACTCACTTTTTACGACGGTGCTTTGTGCACATGCCTTTTTTTGGAAGGAAAAGATTTAAGAAAAGAAACGTACGTTAAATATGCTTCAAAGAAACTGCACACAATCAGTCATATCTTGTTTCCTGCGTTACTCCTCTGATCATATTTAAGGATTTGCTATGTACAGACGCAGAGGAGGAGGATTTGTAAATATATGATAGCGTAAAAGGCATTTACTGGTTTGTCTGTTGCATTCATCGGAGATGGCGGGAAAAAGTCAAATGTATGTATGCAAATCTTTGTGGGAGGATCACAGTGGATTATTGAAT
>JAFBJT010110239.1:30837-40837 GCA_016785325.1 Chascanopsetta lugubris | reverse complement strand
ATTATAAATTCATGAAAATATCAATAATGTCATTGTTTTGTACTATTTTTAGAAGTGACAAAAAGCACCACAATTTTACACACTGAACCTTTCATTGTCTATTTATTTCTTTTAAATTCACCTACTATTATTTATATAAAATGTGTTTTTATTTATCTATTTCATTTATTATTAAAGTATTTGTTAATTCATATTTTAATCTTTGATTTATTCTTTATTATTATTTTTATCTTATTCTTTAATATTCTTAAGTCAATCTTTTCATGACATTTGAAAAATCATTAATTAATCAATTAATTAATACACTTTAGAACATTTTTTATTTCACTATAGGAGCAGTGAAAAATCGTACACTCTGGACCTTTAATCCAGGCGACTGGATTTCCCCCTGTTGTCCGCCATGACTCGGATAGAACCCATCAATGATAGGATATGGTCAGGAGCATCATACCTGCTGGAACCAGAGGGGGTTTCCTTCAAAACCCATTTCAATGACTCAACATGTTTTTGTAACCATAGTGACTGAAGTGTTGTGGCCCGAAATGCTGCGGTCAGCCTTCCCTCGACCTTCCTTTTCCACCCGGATATGTTGGGAATGGAGAGAACCCTGACCTCGTCAGTAACGCAGGATGATAGGAAACATCTGGCAACCCATGACCTCTGTGACCTTTTAGCTTCAGGCCACACATGTGGCAGGTTACGCTCAACGCGGACGTGTTTGCGTGAATTAGCGATCTAGAGATACGCGTGTGCTGTATTTCACACCACTTCCTGTTGATTTCTCCATTCATGCACCTGGAGTCATTGTTGACGAGGCTCCTGCAAAGTAAACAGGATGACATAAGCACATAGAATAGGAAACAGCGCCTCCAACTCAGACTAGCAGCAAAAGACTCCCAGTGGCCATTCGTGGTGCTGTAACACAAAATCCTGACACGGCCCTAAAAGTAGTTTTCCCATTGGCCACAAAAGTAGTTCTTTGCGGAACAACTCGTGACATACTCAATTGTTTTGTGTTTTGATTAATTGATTGATTAAAATTAAAGGTGCCGTGTGTAAGATTTGTTGACCTCTAGTGGTAAAGTTCCATGTTGTATCCATCACCTCACCCTCACCCTTCAGAACATGCAGGAGAACCTATGGTCGACTTCAGTTGTCATTAAAACGTATAAGATGTTTAGTATGTCCACTATGACTACTGTAAAAAACATGGCGGCCCCCGTAGAGAGGAACCCCGCCTCATGTAAATATACATTAATGGGCTCATTCAAGGGAAATGGAAAAAAAATCAAACATTCCATGATAATAAAATCATGAATATGTTGCAATGCAACTGTTTAATAATATTTTTTAAAAGTGACAGTCTTACACATTGCACTTTAAATATATTTTGGTAAAAATGTCTTTGGTGTCGTCACGCTGATTTCCCATGGGTTGCTATGGCAACAGCTCATTCTCATAGCCCTAATGTGTTCAGCGCTAGTCGAGCAACTTCCATTGGCTTGAACGGGGTCACATGATTGATGCGGTATCCTGTTCTATTAACACCTGGAGGTCACATGCACAAACAGGAAGTCAGCGTTGCACTTCCACCCCTGCGTCTTTACCACTTGCTTGACTTTTCACTTGCTCCATCTCTTCCTGCACAGCGTCCTCTGTGGGAACGACCAGCGTTGGGTCTCTCTGGTCAAAGGCAGGGCGGGGTTGAAGGGGGTGGGGTGGTGTGTGTGTGTGTGTGTGTGGAGGGGGGTGGTGTATAAATAGCGTTTGATTCTAACTCTCATCACTGCCACAACGCTGGTGGTTTCAGCTCGCTGCAACCTCAGCCCCTGCTGAAGTCATGCACACATCACATATATAGCAAGGGTGAGGAAGGGTGACGAAGGGTAAGGGAGGAGGGGGGGGGGCGGGGGCCTCAGCCAATGCTAACAGCAGGTAGGGCGTTTACAATGACGCACTGCAGATGTTTTTATTGTTACTGTGGCTTTTAAAACTCTGCTGTGGGCTTATTACGTCTTTGGTTTCAAAATATATCGTAAACCTCACATTCACTAAGTCATGTGAAATGTTAGTGTCCCTAACCAGAGTGACGGGGAGGTGTGTGTGTGTGTGGGGGGGGGTTGTACTGGGCAGCTTCCTGAATGTGATCAGGGTGTTCCTGTAAGAGAGACTGGTAGAAACACCCAGAGTAACAGATGTTTGTATACCTTCACACTACTGTTACTCTGCGAGGTCTGTCGTCCACAGTACTACGATGTTTATACAGCTATGGATCTGTAATGATGACATAGACACTATAAATCGCTTGTGGCTTCGCCGGTTGGTCCGGCTATGGTCACAGGACCCTCTCTGGAAAGTAAACAAACAACATCAGCCTTAACTACCACTGGGGCTGACCGGAAGAGGCCGATGTGGAAGTGGAAGGTGCAGTTCACCGGGTGGCCACTAGAGGCTGACTCCAAATGTCCCCGTGATAACTGTACGTGGGGTGACTATTATGCTGATTTGCTCATTTTGAATCTTTTAAGGTTTAGAATACTTAAGGGGCATTGCCTCTTGAGTGACAGCCTGGGCAGGATAGCCAGGTTCTGTAGATGCTGCGACAGCACCATGGGCCCACCCCAGCCCTACTCGGCCCCGTCTCTATGTCCGTTTTTGGCTGAACCAGGAAGTAGGAGGAGTTAGGCATAGGAAAGAGCACTCAGCATCTTTATATACAGTCTACGATTCTGACATCTCACATACATTTCCAGTATTTACATTTTTAATGGGGTTTATATTTGCATTGGATCCAACATGTTCATTTTGACAGAGTTTGCTATATTGGCATTTTGTTAATATAGATGTTAACTCATGTCTATGACCACCGACCTGCCCCTGATGCTGAAAGTTGCAGATCCCTTTCATCTCTGGACAATTGGTACCATGCGGCGCCGCAGACTTAATTCATTGCAGTGCGGAGTGTTGCATAATTCAAGACTTGGGGAGAAATGGGGGAAGCGGGAGTTGTCCTTGCCTGTTCCCGACTCAGTATATTTAAAAAAAAAAAAAGTCATGTGTGTAGATAAGCCATTTCTTTGAGACTGGGGCAAGAATTTGAAGAATTCATCTTAACAAGTCTAAACCACTGTATCACCCGAAGGCATGATGTCAACCCCCACACCACACACACACCCTCCCTTCCCCCTTCCATCACTCCCTGATGATCCCCCTTTTCCACCAAACCGATTCCAGTGCTCTTTCGTTCAGCGCTAGTTGAGCTGTATTATTACTAGTTATTATTGTACTCGTACTAGTTTGTTTACAAACTGTTTGTCTATGTCGCTGCGTTCAGTGATAGATGCTGCCCTGTTACTACCGCTGCTCCCTGCGCTCATACAGGATACAACCCACTGCCTCCACCTCCGTCCTCTGTTCCGGTAATGCTTTATAGATCTCGATCGGCTGTCGCGCCATGTCCAGAGAAGGGCGGCTGCTCCCGCAACGAGCGCTGCCCCCGCCACGGAAGCAGCGGCTCCCCGCCGGATACAGCCCACTGCTGCCGCCGCTCCGTGCTCTGTTTCTGTGATACTTTATAAATAATTTAAATTTATTAATAAACTGGTCAAGTGTCCGGACACATCCAGAGGGAGACCGCTGCATCTTGTGCCAGTCAGACCGCTTTTTAAACGTGGCGGTTTCAGGCGTCGTTGGTCTCAGTAACCACGCCTCCTTCCCTCCGACGTATCGGTGCCTGCCTGTAGACCAGCTTTGAGTTGGTGCCTGGTTTGGCTCCTGTTTTGAGGGGCGGAGCCGGGGCTCCAGCGGTGGAAAGACAAAGAACCAAGTCAGGCACTGGCCCAGAACTAGCTCAGGATCCTGTTTGGTGGAAAAGGGGCATGAATGATGTTTGTGGATTCTCACAGCCGTGAATTAGCACAGGACTTAAGTCATTCTGCATGATCACTAAGGGGCTGGAGGGCTTTGAAATTGGATTTTCGATTTGAAATAATTAAAATATAGTTTGTAGTCTGAGGTTTGTGGTATAAGGAAGTCATTAACCCAGAGTTGAGTACAAGCTGCACTGTTTCGTACATAAAGCTAGAAAAAGTTGCCAAATTTTGCTTTTCTTTTGAAATGCTTCCGTTTCCTGTGTGAATGTGATTCTGTCACGCTTGATGTTTATATGCGGGGAGTTTACCACTACGTCCAGTAGTCTCAGTTCACAGCGCCTCCTACTTGCTTTCTTAGCCTTCAAAATAAAAGTTCCACTTTAGAAAACCACCTCCATTCGTTTCCAGTCCTTTCTAATTTTGAAATGAGAAAATGTATTTCTGAGCACAAGGGAATAAATACATTAAACATGTTATGTTATGTTGTTTTAACATCCATTTGAGTTTCTTGATAAGATGGTGTTTGGAGTAACTGTTACTGAAATAAGTGTGATAGAGATAATACATAAATAAATAATATGTTTTCAATAATCATTTCATTGAATAATAACAACAGGTCTTCATATAGCAAAGTTTGTTTGGCCCCCTGAGTTCCTCATGTGGCCCCTCCCCTTGGAACAATAATTCAAATCAAATCAAATCTATTTTTATTTATATAGCCCGCATTTACAAATCAGAGTTTGTCTCACAGGGCTTCACAGGGTGGGTAACATCTTCTGTCCTAAGACCCTCAGCAAGGGTCAGGAAAAACTACCGGGGGAAAAAACCCTTTTAACAGGGGAAAAAAAGAAAAGGTAGAAACCTTAGGGAGAGTCACAAGTGAGGGATCCACTCCCAGGACGGACAGACGTGCAATAGATGTTACATAGAATGTTCAGTAACAGTAACAATACAAACATAAATGTGAATGATTGACTGTTTATGTCCATCTTTGTTTTGGTGTTTTCCGATCTCCGGGTTTGTTGCGGCAAACGTACACGTTCAGGACCACCGCCAGATCAGTCTTGGCTTTCGTTCACCAACAATAATTGCTCCCCCCCTTTTATGAATCAGTAGTTCTCCACTCATTGTATGAGCCTGCCGATTCCTCCTTGTGGTCCTGACACTTTGGCCCGAGCGGCTTCTCAAATGGGGACATTTTTTACGACGGGAGCAAACATCCCACGAGAGGCAGCGTCACTGTGCTTTTCAACAGGCTGATATACGATACAACGGCTGACGCCCCCCCCCCCCCCCCCCCCCCCCCCAACGGCGGCCCCCCCCCCCCCCCCCCCCCAAGGCCTGAATTGTAAAAAGCGCGGCAACATGATCTCTCCGATGTCCCGTAGGAGATCATGACCTGGACGGAGTCCAGTGGAAGCACAGGCTCATGGAGCTGCGTGTGATACAGGGATGTGTGTTACCTGGCTTAGTCTCTCTCTCGCCTCAGAGCTTCCTGTTTGGCGATGGCCTTTTCAATGTTTGTTTGCGTTCTCAAATGCAACCAGATGTGTGGCATCGTGAAGCGGCCAGAGGTTAAACTCCTTATAGGAAAACACACACACGCACACACACACGCACACGCACGCACACACACACGTTCCCAAATTTAGGGAGTTTTTCTCAATAGGTCATTTTAGATATGTTTAGATTTCCTATTCTCGATCAGGTCGCGTCACAGTGACATAGTCATGAGGTTGGGGGTGGGGCTTGACTGTGAATCACATTCACAGCTAACTCTGCTCCCTGCAGACACACTTTGTTATATCCTATTACATAGGAATTCTAATAAACCTATGCTTTTATTTTGAAAGACCAAATTATGAGCTCAGCCATTTATCTTACCTGATATTCACATTTGACCAAGTACCTATATATTTTAGAGTCCATGTGTAAGAATTGGTGACATAATAAATTCTCAAATCTGACTAAAAGATTTTGATTTTCATTGCAAACACAAAATTATATTTAATTAGAATATAATTATATATTATTATATATAATATTAATGTTGTATTAAAGGTGCAGTGTGTAAGATTTGGTGACCTAGAGGTGAAGTTGCATGTTGTGTCCACCTCACCCTTGCCCCTCTGAACATGCAGGAGAACCTGTGATTGACTTCAGTGATTAAAACTGGAAATGGTTCAGTACGTCCACTTTTACCTCTGTAAACAAATGGCGGTCTCCATAGAGACGACCCCCCTCTTAATGTAAATATACATTAATGAGCTGATTTTAGGGTAAAGGAAAAAAATAACATTTTCGTGATTATTGATTAATGAAAATGTCAGTGTGTACTTGTTTTGTAATACATAATATAATATAACAAAAACGACAAAAATCGTACACACTGCACCTTTAAAGCTAACCCATACAATGCAGAAGTGTTGGCCTTGTTTTAGTTCCATGTAGACTCACACATGCTACCACAAGCTGACTCTTCTTGCAACTACAAACCACATTCTTCCTGTAGGTGTCGGCACATGCACGTCCCGTTGTACGCAAGTGGTCACGCGAGATTCATTTATACAGAAGTCGAAAAACGTGCAGTTCACAGAGTTGCCACCTGAGGCTGTGCTCCAAAAGTGATGCTCCATGTTAAAATGCTCAGCTTCAGAGGTGAATGAAACATAAAACAAAAGCTTGCAAACTACTGTTTTGGTCTCAATTAGTCACATGTTTTCCTGTGACAACTGTATGGGGACATAATTAAGGGGCGTGGCCTCTCGAGTGACCTTGGGTCTTGGGTGGACCTTCTGCGGATGCTGCGATAGCATCATGGTCCAACCCCAGCTCCACCTGTGCTCGAACGCTATGCCCGTTTTTGGATGAAACAGGAAGTAGGAGGAGTTAGGCATCGAGTGACCCGCCCACTACAAGCCTTATTAGTGCTCTGCAGAAACATATGGGTGACATCACAGATGTCCCTCCCTTATGCTCAAGCAAATTCCTGCAGTTCAGTGAGATGTTTTGACATGCGATCATCTTCTGACTGTCAACATGAAAGTAACATTTGAGTATTTCATTTTTTCTCTTGGTATCTTTTGGAATCAAGATGTAATGCTGGAAGTAATGCAAGTTTGGTCCCTTCCAGTAAAATTACAGGAGTCGCAACGACACGCAGACGTAAACAGCTTCACGTTCTCAGACACCGGGGAAACGGGTGGTGAGGAAACAAACGAGTATCCATCGCTGCACAATGATGGTGATTGGGCAAAGCAGGAAAGTAGAAGATCATAGAGTTCAAACTCAAACAGTATTTAGCAACGCAGACTGACAGAGAGACAGGCTGACGGGGAGACAGACAGAGAGACAGACAGGCAGCTAGTTAAAGCCCGTTCTGTCCTTCCTTGCTCTGCAGCCTCCGATGCACCTACATTCATTCAACTCCTTGTTTTTTTTGGCAGCCACTAGTGCAAGTGAACACTGGTCTGAGTTTCCACCACTGAAAGTGATGCTTCCAGGATCAATGTGATTCATCTTGGTTCAGGAATAATTAGGGCAGAGAGATAAGGTGTGTGTGTGTGTGGGGGGGGGGGGGAACAGCTTGCAAGCACAATTGGAAGCCGTCGTAAAAATGGTTTGAGGTTTCATTGTAGGGAAATGATTAAAAATCAGTGGTTAAGGTGAATTGAACGGAACCCATAATGTAAAAAAAACCTATCATGACTTTTAAGGTAATGTCAACTCTTCAAAGCCACAATACAAAACATGGTGGCATCCAAGAAGTAGTTGGCTTCAATTGGTTTTCAACTCTGCACAATCATCTCTGTGTGAATGTGGTGGCAGGCGAGTTAAAGGTGCAGTCTGGAAGATTCATTTGAAGCATACAGTCGCTGCGATGCTCAGGTGTCAAAGGTGAGCTCATGCTGTAAAGATGGACGTAGCGTCCATGAAATCACACATAGATTTCTGCAGAGTGCTTAAGAGGCTCGAAGTGGGCAATTCACTCGTCAACCCAACTCCTCCTACTTCCATCCAAACGTGGGCAAAGAGGCGGAGCATAGGTAAGAACTGGGATGGGGCCCATGGTGCTGTCACAGCATTCACAGAAGGTCGGCCCTGGTGTCACTCAAGAGGCCACGCCCCTTAATTATTACAAATAATTACAAACCTCGATGGAATAAAAATGAGATTTAGAAAATAATTCGCGAGCCAAAACAGTAGTTGGTTCCAGACTTTAAACCTGAATAATTCACCTCTAACCATTTTAACATGGGAGTCTTTGGGGATTGACTCACTTTTGCATGAAGCCTCAAGTGACCACCCTGTGAACTGCAAGTCTTTCACTTTTCCAACTTTTAGGCTCCGAGTTTTGTCTCATTATCACCGGGCTAAGGGTCTAAGTCAGGGGTGGCCATCATGGTGATCATGGTGATCGTCGCCACGGGCAAGAGAGAGAGAGACACACACACACACTCACACTCACACACACACACAGTGAGAGAGTGCGTGTCACACTCACACACAGAGTGAGAGAGTGCGCGTCACACACACACGCACACAGACTGAGAAAATAGCTCGCATGGAAAAACATAGTGGCAACCCCTGGTTGCCACTATGTGATTGCCTAGTGATCTGATCTTTGGTCGGTCGAAGGGTCTCTGTGTCTCCAGTAGCTCAGTCAACGCTCCGTTCACCACACACACATCCAGTCTGTGATCACCATGTCTGTCAGCGGCGTTAAACCAAAAAAAAACATGCTTCCAAACGTCCAGATGGTCTCTGCAATCTGGTCTGCCACGTTATCTCCAGATCAACACATGTCACCCCTCCACACGACAGCCACTCAACCACAAACCTCCATGGAGGGTCAGCACCAGATGAGATGTGATGATTGCACTTAGGGTCACATCTTCCGCGTGGTCAAGTTTCCCGAAGTCCCTGAACTTTCAAGCTCTTCAAAGCGGAAGTGAGCGAGGGGGAGGAGACAAAGAAAGCCTGGAGCGGACTCAAAGAGGACTTTGTGTTTTTGGCTGACCAGTGTTGCCAGAAAAGGGGGTTACACTCTTGGAAGACAGTGAGGGTCTGATTGGGAGGTTGGGTGGGAGCTGAGAGATGTGAATCACAGCCCGAGGAGAGAAAGGCTAGCGTTTCACTGGGGACCCTCATTGAGGGGACACCACCGGGCCATTCTCAGGCTTGGCCACACTCAGGCCCACAAAGAGGGGATTTCTTCATTTATTTATTCAATTTCATGCCATGTACACCCCAAAATGGCCCCCTCTTCCAAAAGTGCCCTGCTCTTCCTCATGGCTGCCTACCCAAATACCCCTCTCCAGAGAGAGAGAGAGAGAGAGAGAGAGAGAGAGAGAGAGAGAACTTTAATGGACGCATTGTTGTTTTCTCTGGGAGGAGAGTTTGAGGAAGGTGGCCTGAGAACTGTGGTTCTGTTCGGGGACCGCTTCCACTTGTTGGTGTGGGAACTGGAGCCAATTGAAAGGGGGCTCTCAGGGTCTGTTGTTGATATATGAGGTGATGTGAATACGATGAGCCAGCAGGTCTGCTGAATACTGATGAAGAGGCAGCTCACTGTTTATTAAAGGCCAGGAGAGAACTCACGTATATGATGAGGTCACGCTGACAAACAGTCACACACACCTCTGAGGTGGGACCACACTTCACCACACGTTTGCTGAATACTGTGCAAGATTCAGGTGGAATTATTTCTATTTCTGTTGGCATAGATGGAACATGAAATCATGATAGTGATTATTGAATTAGTATATGTTTTAGAATTTAATAATAATGAATAAAAGCGGAGCAGTTCTTTTCTTATGGAGGCTCTCGAATGCACCAACAGTAGCCCAGAATGCACAAACCTTTGAGTTCCAATGATAAGTGAGGGCTTCCATAGATTATGCAATTATTATTATTATTATTATAGGACAGGAAATGAACACATGTTAAACGATGAATGTTGCTATAGTGACTCATCAGTCTTGTCATTTTGATCTCTATTTCCTCCCCATCAGTGATTATTATATTGTATTTAACACAATATCGACGAATGGATTTCCTGGGCTAATATTCACTATGTGACATCACTCTCACGCCCACCCCCCCCCAAAAAACAAAAAAAACGCTTT
>JAFBJT010110239.1:12835-26146 GCA_016785325.1 Chascanopsetta lugubris | reverse complement strand
ACACACACACACACACACACACACACACACACACACACACACACACACACACACACACACACACACGCCGCCGCCTCCTCCTCCTCGGCCCTCCTCAGTTCTTCCAGGGCATTTTAATGGAAAATTAAAGGCATCTCTCATGTCAGTGGTCCGCAGGACAGAACCGAGCAGAGACGGAGGATAAATCAGGGTCTGCGCTTTGACAGGACGCGGCCGTCGTCCTCTGAACCGTCCTTCTGCGCGTTTCCTTCTCTGCAGACGCTGTTTTACTGTCTTTGTCCAAGTGAAAACACACTCCCCGTGTAAAAGCCCAACTCAAACCCATGTGCGTTTTCATGGTGTCTGATAGTGATGGTGAAAGATCAAAGACTCGAGTAAATCTGTCTGGAAAGAAAGTGATGTTAAATTAAATGTAGAGAGTTTGCGTTCCTAGTTTGAACTGGGAATAAAGAAGAGGCTGTTTGTGGCAGTATTTTGAAATAAAACTGATTAATGCAAAGTAAAGGATGCATCGTTTCTCAAGACACTTGAATTCAAACAAAACTTCACAGGACAGGTTGGCACACTTCATTTATTTTCTATATTCATTCAAAGTAAAAATAAATACATACAAGAAGATTTTTTATTACACTTATATATATATATACATTTAACTAAGACAGATTCTTGATTATAAAAACATTTGAATCATCAAATCAGTATAATTTTGAATATATGAGGAAGAAACAAGAAATGAATATTGTTATACAGAAAAAAAAGATCTGTGCTTGATATTTTCAGTATTGTGTTGTGTGATAGCGCACAATTAAATATTCTACAATCTCATAAAAATATGTGTGACATGAACAAAAATACACTACATAATAATAATGATAATAATTATTATTAGGCTCATTAAAAAAAGCCAAATAAAGAACTTCTGGTTGTGTGTCAGAACAGCAGCTCAACCTGTTCACGCATTCTGGATTAAACACTGAACACAAGTTCAAAGGAAAGTCACAGAAACCATTCATCGTCACAGATGTCTGGAAATGAAACCAAGCTTTCTATTGGAATTGAGCATCGTGGGCCCACTGCCTCGTTGGAGTCGTGGGGGTCCGCGCAGAGCGCCGCCCGCCCAGTGGCCGGCCGCGGCCTCACTCTGCTCCGGCGGCTCGATGCCGCGGCTCTAATCCAATCATCAGTGTGTCTCCGCTCGGTGCCCCTCGGTGCTCTACGTTTGTTTACTGTGTCGCCCCGAGAAATGCACGTCACCTGTATTTATTACCCCCCTGCCACCCCCCCTCCCCCACCTTTTTTTCTTGTTCTTCTCTTTTTAACTGCACCGCTGTCATCCCACCTTTTTTTTTATTAGGATGAAACAAACTGGAGAGAACAGAGATTACGCACTTGCCACAGAGACGAGGGTCATAGAGGAGGGGTCTGTTGGTTTTACACACAGAGGTTAACTAGCAGGAGCGCACCCCCCCCCCCCCCCCCCCAGGCCCCCCCCCCCCCCCCCCCCCTCCTCTTACAGCAGGCATATAAAGCAGGGTAAAATATTGCAAACTAAATCTAAAGAGAGCTCTTATTTCAATATGGTGAGAAGTACGGCAGCGACTGAGGCCACTTGAAGGGAGTAGATGTCAAACCGGTGCTATCGCCATAACTCTCCTCCGCCATCACTCAGCCTCAGGGCAGACGGAAGTGCAGACACGCGTGTATATATATATAAGGCAACAATGCCCTAACCAACACCTAGCACACACACACACACACACACACACACGCGCACACACACACACACACGCGCGTGCACACGCACGCAAGCGCATGCACACGCTTTGGACATGTGTTGAGCGACAATCAATGAAACTGCCATCACAGTTGAGTTATGGGGTAGAGAGTGTGCCCCCCTCCCCCCCCTCAATATTTTAACCGAAAATGTAGATATAATAATGGATTGTGTAAATAGGTTGAGGAATTGATGCATTTATGACAAGGATTTGTAGAAGTGAGCCTTTAGCCCCCTATGGACCCCCCCGCCCCACCACACACACACACACACACACACACACACACCATAAACAGAGCTCTGATAAAGTGTTTAACTGTGTGTGTGCACGCGCATGTGTTTTGATGGGATGTTGCCCGGGGAAGTAAATCAGTTGTGTTAGAGGTGTTGGTGTTGCTGTCCTGCCCCGTAGTGTGGTGTGTGTGTGTGTGTGTGTGTGTGTGTGTGTGTGTATGGGGGGGGGGGGGGGGGGGTCCACAGATAATGATGTGATTCCAGCATGAGGCGGGCCTGGGTGTACCTCGCCACCGTCCATTATGATGTGCGGCCCCCCAGCCGCCGAGGGGGCAGAGTGAAGGTGAGCCTGTCATATCGATCTTTTTAGTGCTAAAATATGAGCCACTTTACTTTGCTCCCGGCGCAGTGATGTGAAAAATAATAACTCCAACCCAAATTAAAAATATTGATCGCTTAGGAGGTGTTGAGAGCAAATAAACACCCTCTGAAGGATTTTTATCCCCTCCGCCCCCTCTTACTCCTCCACCACCTCTTACCCTCTACCCCCCCCCCTCCCCCCCCCCCCCTTCCCCCCCCCCCCCCCCCCCCCCCCCGTGAAAGGGCTGGGTCGAAGAGCTGAACTGTAAAAAAAAAAAAAAATAAATCCTGCCATCTCGTTGTCTTCATAATATTCCATACTGACATTTTCATGAATTTATAAAAACCTAAATGTAATATTTTTCTTCCATTACGCCTCAAATGAGCCCTTTAATGTTTATTTACATGAGGAGCGGATCCTCTCTGTGGGGAGCGCCATGTTTTTACAGGAGCCCAGAGTGGACATATTAAACATCTTTTGAGTTTTAATGACGACCATAGATTCTCCTTCCCCTCAGAAGGGGGAGGGGGAGGTGATGGATGCAACTTGCAACTTCACCACCAGATATCGCCAAATCTTACACATTGTACCTTTAAAGCAAAAGAGAAAATCATGTTATGAAATGAGAAAAGCAAAAAAAAAAACATATTAAACTTCACAAAGTTTTCTCTGTTTAAAAATATGCTGTAACTGAACTGTAGAAAATAAAATAATAATCTTCTTCAAACCGACCAACCTGTTGTTCACAGACACAAATCCGCCTCCGTCTCCTCTGCTGATGCTGATTGATCGAGTTCTGCCGCACCCAACTGAAACTGAATTTTACTCTGACACACAGAATTAGTATTCTGATGTGTAGGATTTGGTGACATCTAGGGATGAAGTTGCGTATTTGTATTCCTCACCTCACCCTCACGCTTCTGAGCAGCAGGAGAACTTCAGCCGTCATTAACACTCAAAGGACTTTTTCTGTAAAACCTTATGAACATGAACATGAACATGAACGGGCTCGTTTCAGGTTAATGGGATCAAATGAAACATCAGGTGATGATGAATTCATGAACATGTCAGTTCATGTCATGGCATCTTCTGGGTTACGGGGTATTTCTACCAGTAGGCATCGGGCCTTTCTTGGGGTATCAGTGTCGGGGCCAGTGGGATTTGAACCAGTGACCTTTGCTTCCAAAGTGACTGCTCTAACCACCCCATGTCAGTTTCTGATTGTTTTGAAAAAAGATCAAAACACCACTAACAGTACCTTTTAAATGAGCCTATAGATTTACACGAGGAGTGGGTCCTCTCCACGGGGGGCCGCCATGTTTTTACTGTAGCCCAGCGTGGACCCACTAATTATCTTTTGAGTTTCAATGACAACTGAAGTCGACCTTACGTCCTCCTGCATGTTCAGAAGGGTGAGGGTGAGGAGATGGATCCAACATGCAACTCCACCTCTAGGTGTCACCAAATCCTACACAGTGCACCTTTAATCTTCGCACATCCTAAATGGAAGGTGTCACATGGTGGAGGAGTCTGAAACAAGATCAACCACTGAGGGAATCTGAATGTTGTCCCGCTTTGCTGCGATATCGATCGCGCACAAGGACGCTGGCTTTTGTTTTTGGGGCCCGGGCCGCGATGAATGGAGGTTTGATGGAGCGTGGCGAGGGGGGCGAGGGGGGGAAAGGGGGGGCCGGTATCTGCATGTCGGTGCTGTGTCAGTGGGGATGAGTGCCAGGCATCAGAGAGAGTCACATGCTGCCTGTTGTTGACATCAGTGAGAGCGAGTGGTGCCCCGGCGGGCAATAACACTGCTTCCCCCACTCGAGCCTCGTCCTCCTGCTGCTGAAAGCTCACTCCTGTCTGCTGGCGTCGGGCCCTCGCTCAGTCTGTGTGTGTGTGTGTGTGTGTGTGTGTGTGTGTGTGTGTGTTGGGGATCCAGTGCTGTATCTCCAGCCAGCACTTTGTCCATACATATCGATTCCCCCCTCCGCACACAGGCTGCGGCCTCTTCATTTGCATGGCCCGGCCGACCTGGCAGTCAGGGGCCATTATATTCCCATTAGCTAATCTCTCAGCTTTGATTTCCATAATCCTCTGTCTATTGAGAGCCCTCACAGCCCCACTCTCCAAGGAGAAACAAAGACCCCCTCCCCCCGACTCCCCCCATCCCCATCCCACTTACTTCTACTTACTTCTTAAATCTGCACAGCAACACACACATGCATAAGTTTTATGCTTGGATACCCGGTCGCACCACATCCTGAAGTTTCATTCATTCATCTGTGCTGAGGACGTTTTTATTCAAAAGTTACATCTCACACTCGAGAAACAGTGTAACCACAAATATCATTCATACAAAATTGTGTTGAAGTACAGTTGATTACAATCTCTCACATGTACATGTACATGTATATGTTTTAGATTCAGAAGCCAATTAATTAAGTCCGATTTTATCACTTTTATTGGGAGAAGAAAGTGCAGCAAAACGATGACATGCTGACATTTTCATAATCACCTAAATGTATATGTTGTTTGCATTTCCCTTAAATGAGCTTATTGACGTGTATTACATGAGGAGCGGGTCCTGTCTACAGGGGCCGCCATGTTTTTACAGTAGCCCACCTTGCGTTACAATAACAACTTAGGGCTACGGGAGGTTCTCTGAAGCGATGGACGCAGCATGCAACTTCACCACTAGGTTTCACCAAATCGTACCCACTGCACCTTTAAGGACTTTACGCTCCCACCTCTCCCATGTCCTTCTTGAAATCAGCCTCCTGTCCGGCCCGGAGGAGACATCCACTGTGCCACTGCACATTGACCTGAATCCCCCTCGGCAGAGTTGTCTCCCAGCCATAGATCCATCGATCAGAGGACCCGTAGCACCGGCGCCGCCCTGCTCCACCCCAGCGCTGCGTCCGCTCCAAACGAGCTGATAATTAATAAGGGCTGGCTCCGCAAACACTAGTCAACAGACGGCAGGATAGATCGCACAGCTTGGACGCGGACCAATATGATGCCAAGCCCCCTGAAGGACCCATGGGTGTCCTTTACCCTGCACGATCAGGAATGCGCAGGAGCACCCGCGCTGCTAATTAAATACCTGCACACTGCCCTTGGTTTTCAGCAGGGATGCTCTCTGTCTATGCACTATTGGCATGTTTTAATAATTCATGGCGCCACATCACTGAGGATGTGGCTCAGGTTCCTGACTGGGAGAGAAACAATTAAAGGTCCAGTATCTGAGGGTTTTTTAAAAACAACAACAATCAAACATTGATTCTGATGTTTTTGAGTCAATAGTCACCTGAATGTACAAGTCAGTGATTTCTTTCTCTAATGAGCCCAAATGAGCTTGTAGTGTTAAATAAAGGCTAATGTAGGTTAAGGGTTAAAGGTGTATAAAATGTTCATCACCTGTGTGCGTTTTAGAACGTTTGACTAATTTTCCATTTCCCTTAAACGAGCCAATGAATGTATATTTACATGAGGAGGCCCTCTCTTGTTTTTACAGTAGTAAAAGTGGACGCACTCAAATCTTCTGAGTTTGAACGACGGCTGAAGTTCACCATAGTTTCTCCTTCATGCTCAGACGGGTGAGGGGGAGGTGATGGATGCAACATGCAACTTTACCAGTAGATGTCACCAAATCGTACACACTGCACCTTTAACTTCATCGAATCGTAATAATCGGACTTTATGTCAAAAAGTGTGTTTGGCCCCAGGTAACAATCTAGGTTTCTTATGTGGCCCCCACTGAAAAAGTCATTCACCAATGGCGTCTTTTAGTTGCTACACTTCCTGTTTCTCCTGTCAACACATTAGCTGCTGATTGTGTGACGTGGGTGTTTGTAATGCATGTGTTTTTAGAAAATGGGGAAAGTGCAGCTAACGTTTAATTGCGTTAGGCCCCATGTGCGCAGGTTGTGGTTCGGACGTGAGTGTGGTGGGCGTGGCCCCGTGTGGCCCCTGTTTGGTGTGACGGGGTGTAATTGCTGAATCCGGTCTGAAAGGAGTGGAGGGTCCTCGGCTGTGAGCCTGTCATAATAACAACCAACAATGTGATCATTTCATTTCCTCTTCACTTACACATCACCTCGCCTCACGTGAGACACCACACACACACACACACACACACACACACACACACACACGTACACGCCCACAGGGGGGACAAGGTTAACGTTGGGCCTCATTTATATCTCTCTAACAATGACTCTAAATAGGCTTTCAAAAGCCGAGTGAGCGGGGGGAGACAAAAATAATCCAATCACACAATTACTGCTCGGCTTCATTCTATAGTTAAGTGCATTTTTATTGTGTAACATTTCTTTTACCCCCGCCACCCTGGCCCCGCCCTCTCCCACCCCGCTCTATTTCTTTCCTGCGTCCCTCGGCAAGCGTTCTCTTCCTGCCACTTCTCATCTAATATGGCTGTAATCAGGTTTGGGTCTCACAAATCAGATTTACGCAATTGGGTTATCCTCCTCTGAAATTGGAGCGGTCCCTCGGCTGGCATGGTCGGAGAGTTAATCTGCTTTTGTTAAGCCCCTCTTCTTTGCTGGCTGCGTGCGGCGGCAACATGGGGCTGTGCGGTGTGATTTAGCCCCCCCTGGTTTCAAGATGCAGTAAGATTTGGTGACATCTAGTGGTGAAGTTGCATATTGTATCCATCACCTCGCCCTTCCCATCGAAGCGCACAGGAGAACCTATGGTAGACCTGCGTGTGTTTACATTAAAGGTGCAGTGGTTACGATTTCTGTCATTTTTGTCACTTCTAAAAACATTACAAAACAATTACAGACGGACATTTTCATCAGTTCATAGTGTGTTTTATTTTTTTCTCCCATTCCCCTGAAATGAGCCCATTAATCTGTGTTCACATGAGGAGCAGGTCCTCTCTTTGGAGGTCGGTGTGTTTTTACAGTTGTAAACGGACTCAACATCTTTTGAGTTTTAATGACAACTGACGTCGACCACAGGTTCTGCTCATGCGCAGAGGGTGAGGTGGTGGATACAACATGCACCTTCACCTCTAGGTGTCACCAAATCTTACAATCTTTAAAGGGCTGATCTTAGGGTTATGTAAAAAGCAAGTCATACATTGGGGTGATAGTACATTTGTAACATTGCGTCCATAAATGTGTTGTAATTTCTATAGTTAGAGGTGACGGGAATAGTCCGAAATCGTACACACTGCACCTTTAACTAAATAGATAAATAAATGAATGCATGGCCCTCTCGTCCAGCAGCCTGTCCCCCTCCACCTGGCTGCTCCCAGGGCAAATAATGACATTTGAATCGAGCATTAACAGGGTTAATTACTTTAAAATTGTCATTTTAATTTACACTGATATAGTATTGATCACACAAGCTAGAGATTAAGCCCCCTCAGTGGAGCGGTTGATGTGGAATTAAACAGGGCGGGGTCTCTCCTGGGGACCCGGCTGCACGGCCTGTCCTGCTGCAGCCCGAAGAGGAATGACATCCTCCCCCGTAATGAACTGCCAGCATGCGCAGACATGAATTTCAGGCCCCACTGGAGAAGGGGGGAAATAATGGGGTTCGGGAGCCATGGCGGGTTATTCATTCACTGCCATGCACCAATTCTCCTGTGATTCATCCCTGTGCCCCCAGACCCCCACTGCCTGTTTGCCAGCCACATCCAGCCCGCCTGACCTTTCCTCCGTCAAAGTGTGTGTGTGTGTGTGTGTGTGTGTGTGTGTGTGTATATATATATATTTATATCCCACTCCCTCCTCTGGGAGCACCTTGGCCCGTGCCAGGTATCATGTACAGAGGGAGGGGTGAGAGAGAGAGAGAGAGAGAGAGAGAGAGGCACCTGCAGCCGGCCGCTAATCTAAACATCCCCCCTGGTGTTGGAAGTGCCGGTCCGTGATTCTGCCCCTCATCGAGGCTCAGCTCAGCGCCGGCCCATCACAAGGAGACAACACTTTCCCGGGGAATTGATCTCCTCGCTCCTGGCCCCTGCTGTCACGCACAGCTGGTTGATATGGGGGGGGGGGGGGGGGGGGGGGGGGGGGGGGGTCGTTAGATTAAATCCAAGCAATTTCTCGCCCGGTTTGAAGAAAAGCCCGGTGCTGCTGTGGTTAGTGGCGCCATGTTGCGGAGTAATTACAGCAGTAAAAACAGCCTGTGCTCGGTGTCGCACACTCAACACACAAGTGCCTGTAATGAGTGAAGCTGCGGATGTGAGCGAACGCACCCCGTCCTCCGGCCGGGAGGAGAGAGGAGTGAAGGCATTTATTACGCCTGGTGTTTGACGCGTCTCGTGAAAATCAATTTACAACTTCATACCAGTGATTCTCAACCGGTGGGTCGCGACCCAAAAAGTCTGTCGCAGGCCCGTTTTCAGCGTGTCGCAAGCCTTTGCCCGGGCAAACATGAAATAGCAAGAGAATTTTCGAATGCATCAGAGTGGCATCTCCGCACACTCCTCAACAGCAGGGGGCGATGATGTCCTGTGATGCTAACATCTGCCCTATCACAGATCGCAGAAGTTTGTTTACATATGCTAATTTACCGTGATGACACAGAAATACGACTTGAAATGGACTTTCTCACATTCAGGACAAAAGAGTGTGTACGTTGTATCACTTGTGTCGCTCAAAGGCACTTTTTTGGTTTTTAATTCAAATGTAGCCAATCGAACGTAAAAGGGAATATTTCCTGCGCTGGTGTCGCCACCTGCTGGTCATGTTTTTGTGTTGGCATACTGTGACCGTCTGTACGATCTCAAGCTCAGACTGCACTTCACATCCACTCCTTTGAGATGTCGAAGGTTGTCCTTGCTTTGGGTCGCGGCTCGTCATTAAGTGAGTTCTGAACCCAGACCAGTCGAGGACTGTGCTTTGAAGTAGGTGATGCTCCACTCTGCGAGCTTGTACCTTTATCCAGCACAGATTAGATTGAACCAGTTGTCTAAGAATAATTTATTGCACGTTTTAATGTATATTCACAGCAGGAGTGGGTCCTCCCTGTGGGGGCTGCCATGTTTGTACCATAGCCCGCCGTGGATACTCTGAGTATCTTCCAAGCTTTATTGAGAATCGAGGGGTTACCATAGGTTCTCCTTCAAGCTCGGAAGGGAAGGGACACAACCTGCACGTTCACCAATAGATGTCACTAGATCTTACTCATTGCACCTTTAAAAACATAAGCTCCACTGAGACTGATTTTCTTGTTTTACTCGTTTTTGAACAATGCAACAGAAATGAAAACAAATATATAGCTTCTGCTGCGGTTGGAGGTGATTCTAGCTATCAATGAGCTGAGTTTGCTGATTGGTCAATAGGACAGAGGACAGGGAATCGGTCAAAGTGTTAATGATTTCTCTCTGCTACAGCACAAGATGTATGTGATTGAAATATGGGGAAGGGGCCGTCACTGTTTGTTTGTCGTGTCCTCGTCCGGTCACAGGAGTAACGGTTCTTCTGCCACACGACAGAATGACACCGGCGCAGCCTCTGTTTCTGCAGAGCGCTGATGAAGCACATTGTGGCAGAGTCACTTTTCGCCATCTCGCCGCAACTCCTGGAACATCCAAAACCCGGTAAAGAGGAGGAGCGCAAGGAGCCCGTGGCGCCGTCACACCGCCCACAGGTCAAGCCACGCCCTCAAATACGCACAATTTCAAACACTGATCAAATACAAATAAGCGGAAAAAAATCCACCCTTTAAAGACTTTAAACTTGTTTCATTCACCTTAAAGTTGCTCATTTTAAAATGGGAGTCTTTGGGGATTTGCTCCCTTTCAGGGTCAGCCTCTAGTGGCCACCCTATGAAGTGCAAGTTCTTTCACTTCCTGATGTGCTTCTTCCGTCTGCATCTTTCTCTTCTCCTTGGTGCACGTTGACCACATCATTCCACCCCAACCCCTTCGCCTCGTCTTGTGCGCGAGTTTGAATCCTGCCGGAAGCTGAGGGGCTTCAGAGGCGCTGGGTTCGAGGGTCCGACCGACTTTGTTTTCATTCCCATTTACTGAGGATAAGAACTGATGACTCTGCCTTTGAATCTATGCTTCAACAACTTGTCGAACCTTTTACAGCAGGCCACTCCCACTCTGCTCTTCCCATGCATTTCCTCCCTGTCCTCTTCCCTTCACACAATGATGGATTTGAGGCAAGTGAGAATAGAACTGGAGGCTGTGCGCTTGCCCTTGAGCCATCAATGTTTCCCTAAAATGGCCTAAAAGACCTAGAGTGGATTGAAAGAGAGGGCGGGGGTGGGTGGGGGGGGTGGGGGGGGTTGTTTGTGAGGTCCTCATTTGATTGCATTAGCTACACCTGCGTGTCGGGAGGTGGAAGCTATCTTGACAATGGAAGCTAAACAAACAACAACCTCCTCTCTCTTGGCCAGCGACTCCTCGTGACGGATATCCAGACATCTCCCAATACAGGTAATGGACTTGGCAGGGGCCCGGGACGGCCGGGGGCCGGGGGCCGGGCCCCTCTGCTCCATTCCGTTATCCAATCACCTTATTCTAATGCTATTGCATTGTTTAGTCAACCAGCCATCCATTTACATCAACCCATATCCACACAGCCGCAGCGCAGAGGCACTTAATAGAATTAGCAGGTATTGTGCAGCACATTTTAAACACATAGGCCATTTCAGACTCGGATGATTCCCCCCTCGCTGTCACCGTAATGGCGTCACAGGCCACGTGCCTTCCTCAATTACTCTGCGTCCCCCCGGCGAGGACAGTTGACTTAGATCTTTAAATGCGCGGCCAACATCGATGTCATGTTTATGTTTTGTACTACATATTAATAGGTCATAAAGCGCATTTGCTGCGTGATTGAATCATTTTTTATACTTGCCCTTCATTGGGAAAGAGGAAGCAGAAGCTCGAGACTGACACAGCCACTTAATGAGCGGGTTCATAATTTCCCTGATCTGATTTCAGGGAATGTTTGTGCATGTCTTCCGCCGGCCACTTTATAAATAGACAAAAATGAAACGGCCACATGGTTGGGAATTTGCAGTCCTATGCACTCCCCTGACCTGGACTGGATTTCCCTCTTCAGAACCTCAGCGCTCCCAGTGCCGTCAAATGAGTCTCATATGCTTCGCCCCCTTGTGATTAGCACAGAACAAATTCATATCAAATAACCCCAGAATTGTCTTAAGGCCTCATTTTCTAATGATATTAAAAAGGAAACCGAACGACTCATCTCTGGGGTCAGGAGCAATGAGCGATCCCTTTGTCCTCTACCGCCCCCCCCCCCCCCCCCCCCCCCCCGTTAGACTATTACCTATAAAAACAGACAGTCAGGTGGGTGTGTCCTCACCCAGTATACAGTAATAACCAGGGCCTTCCTCATTCTCCTCCTCTCCTGTTTCCCGCACCGATTGATTTTGGTTGGGGAAAAATTAATGCAGTCGCGTTGAGGTTCCAGAGGTCAGAGGTAGACGGGGCTTCAACGGATGAGGGGAGGGGCCGGGCAAACAGGAAGGCGCCGCGCTGCGAGGGGGCCGCCGGCGCCTGGCTGATGAAACCGCGCCGTGCATTTCTTTGAGGGCGGTTTATGAAATAGCTTATAATGTATTGTCTTGTGTTGTTTCATACACATACCCGGAAAGCATCTCCCATGATTGGCCAGGCTAAAATATTGACCCATATATCAACCACACCCACCGGCTCCAACACCGATTGGGTTCGTTGCCCTTGTTTTATGGTGATCTTCAAAACTCTGCTTTTGATTTTCAACTATATACATGAGAGAGATGTTCAGTCTGTCCACGCTGGACCTGCTCTCTATTTGAACATACTGTTCATAAACAGGCTCAGTTAAAGGTGCAGTGTGTACGATTTGGTGACGTCTAGTGGTGAAGTTGCACGTTGTATCCATCACCTCACCCCCACTCTTCTGAGCGTGAAGGAGAACCGATGGTCCACTCCATTTGTCCACTCTGGGCTACTGTAAAAACATGGCGGCCTCCGTAGAGACGCCACAGACCACATGCGCATTTCTTCAGGGCGTTTGAGAAGTAGCTCATGATGTTTTGCATTGTTTCTCACACGTCCCTGAAATGCGTATCCTCTGATTGCCCCGGCTCATATTTAGACCCGGGTATCGACTACACCCTCGTTCCAGAGCTGTTTGAAAACCTCTGTCTGACCCTCAGCACACACCCAAGTGGTGTCTCATCAAGGTATAAAGCAAAGCATAACCATATTCCAGACAGTAATGCTTCCCAAGCGGGAACCAATCAAACACAAAGGGGGCTCCAGTCAGCAGGGTCCCTGCGCAAGTTCAAGTCACAATGCTGCCCTGTGTGCACCACGCTGGAGCTAATTACCCACTCATTAAAGAGCCATCTAATTAGATTGGATGTTATGCTCTTTCAGTTAAATTCGGGCTCTTAATTTTAACTGCCTAATTACATTTCTGGAAAATGAAGAAAAACACTTTTCAAAGCGCTGGAAACCAAGCGCCTCTCAGAATCCCCCCAGCTCGGTCTGTCTGTGAGACAGGGTCCGTGTCCACAGGAGCTCACAGGGGGATTCAGGTGCAATCACCGGACCCCAAGTGTGGGTCTGCGTAGGAATGGGCTTAAAGGTACAGTGCGTACGGCTCTGTCTGGGCATCGATTGGTGAAGTTGCACGGTGGATCCACCGGCTCAGCTTCTCTCTCCAACAGTCCGGGGAACCAATGGGAAGCCTGCGTGTGTCGGAGGGACCTGCTCCTGCTGTGTTTACATATTAAAGGGCTCATTATGTCCCAATATTATTAATGAGCACAAATCCAGGCTCTGCCTAGAGAATGGAATGAGGGCGGCGCAACACTCTTAGCGCCATCGTACCCCCCCAACAGCCCCCCCCCTCCTCGATCTGCGCACACACACAGACACACACAAGCCATTCACGCACACACAAAGACACACGCTCTGTTGTGCAGCTGTCCAATCCGTGTG
>JAFBJT010110239.1:0-12772 GCA_016785325.1 Chascanopsetta lugubris | reverse complement strand
ATGCTTTGAACTTTGGCCCAAATTTGGGGGCCCCCTGTGGTCAGGGTTTGTGCTGCGCCCCCCCCCCCCCCCAACGGCACTGCCCCCCCCCGGAAGATTGAATTAATTTAATTTTCGATATGGCACAAGATCACAAGACGCCATTGAAGGTTACGTTTCCTATAGAACAGGTCTCTAACTTGTTCTTTTATTAAATCAACGATGAAACATATTTTATTTATCTTATTTACACGTCAGCATGGCATTTCTGTCTCCTCTGCTCTCGGACAGATCTGATGTGCGTACACACACACACACACACACACACACACACACACACACACACACAAAGTTTAGTACGTCCACGCTGGACTATTGAAAAAACATGGCGGCCCCCACAGAGCGGACCTGCTCCTGATGTGAATTTACATTAAAGGCCTAATTTTAGGGTTATGTAAAAAGCAAGTCATTCATTCAGGTGATTATACATTTGTAAAAATGTCAGTCTGAGATTGTTTTGGAATCCTCTCTCTATAGATGAAAGGGTCAGACATGACACACTGCACCTTTAAAGGCCAATCAACATATGCCTCCTCCGTGGGTCTGTCTGTTTTCCTGCTCTGTGAACAACGACGAGGAAGGAGAGAAGAACAGTTCACTGCAGCTCAGTGACGATTGAATCGTTCCAACTTGCCTTTAGGATCAATGAAAAATAAAAAAATACAATGACTATTCTGACATGCTCATGACTGGGAGACTGGTACAGAGACATCTGCAGAAGAAGACGTCGGCGCGTTGAATGGACATTTTTAAGAATGAGCAAACAGGCTGGATGAGAGAGGGTCCGAACCTTTCCTTTCACATGGTTTTCAAATCTCAGTCCTTGAACAATGAAAGAACTACGCTGACGTGTCCGTGAACATAGCGCATCGTGCGTGAAGTCGCATTATTCGTGTGCGTTCAGAAAATGCACAGGTGAGAATGGAAACCAGAGGACAGCTGTGATCTGCTCGCGCATGTGACAGATGGATGTACATTGTGTTTGCTCCTCCACACACACATGACTCAATGATGCAGAGACCACCACCACCTGGTCATCTGTGGGGTGGTGGGGGTGGTGACCCAGGAGACCCCCCGCACGGGCCCCTCCTCCAAATCCTCTTTTCTTCCCCACATTTCTGAGGATGTGATATTTTACAGGAGAGCAGACGGGCAGCGGCTTCGCTGCCCACCCTCGGCCCTGGCACGGGACCACTCAAAGCTCTGGCTTTCAGCAGTGACCACGGGAAGGGCCGAAATAATGCTGCGATTGTACCGACGGAAAAAAAAGAAACATCTGCGTAAGAAAAGTCCCCCGTTGTTCCCTTGGTCTTTATTTATTATTATAATAATACAATAAGAGGGCGAAAAACCCATGACATAATTTCTTGTTATCTAAGAAGCTGAGGCTGCATTTACATTTTGCTTTTCATGCGGCGTCCGTGTGCTCTCAGGGCGATTCACTGGAGTATAACTAAGCTAGCATGGAGGATATCCAGCCATTTAAATCAAGCCTCTGGGAATTTTACATAACACATCATTGGTGAACATTGGTTTTTACATAAAGACAAAGAAGGGCCACAAAGAGGCAGTGGACGGGCGTCTTAGGCCGAGACGAGCTGCCGCATGTTTTCTGCAGACTCCTCTAAAGCTTCACGCTCCTGTGCTCACTGTTGTGTGGGGAGAACGCCTCTGCTCATACTCAGACAGAAAGCTGCTTATTTCTTTTTTTTTTTTTTTTTTTAATACGTCGAAGGAGGAAAAATTATTTTTTTTCTCTCTGAGCTCGACCTGAAAACTGAACCCTCTCGTCTGACGGTGCCACGTCTCGTCTCGATCTTGTCTCGGGGGGGATTCTATCGAACGCCTTCCCTCGGCCCCCGTGTGGCGGAAGCTGTCATATTATACAGATGTTTCATGAGATGGCTCGTGATCCCGAGACGATGTTGACTTCATTTAGGAAGAGTTGTGTGGGTACTAAGGGAGGAGGAAGGGCTCTTGATGCAGAGAAATGGGAACCCTCCCGATAGATTCTGCTCACAAGTGACAAAGTAATGCCTCTAAGATACGGCAAAGGAATATATTTCATTATGGGGCTGTGCGATAGAGCTGTATCTCATTGGGCGGCCAAGGATGCCACTTTGTCACCGCAAGGCCACATGAGCGAAGCCACCGGCAGCTCAGGACGAGACAGGACAGGGACAGAATGAAAGCCGGTGCCGGACACAGGCTGACTGATTACTTTTGCTGCTGACATCACGGCTCTGACGGCTCTGCCAACATCTGCAGGGAGAGTTTGCGCAATATACAGATTATTCAACGACCTGTGCGTCAGCACGTCCGACATCTTGGAATGTACTCATTCTTTATTTGTACGTTACCCCCTGTTCTCTCCTTGAGGGTTGAGGGCTTCTTGTCGCTCACAGAGACCAGAGGTTGGCAATTACTTTTCCAGGGGGCAACATCAGAAAACCCGATTGTTACCGGGGGCCACTCACACTTTAAGTTTATGTTAAGACCAGTTCTTATCGTTCGGTGACATTATTGAAAACTTTTTATGGGCTATTTATTTGTGTATTATCTATAGTATTTTTATTTCTGTTTACTGAATTACTCCAAACACCGTCTTATCAGGAAACTCAAATTTATGTCAAGACAACACAACTAATTATCAAATGTGTCAGGAAAATAATGTGACATGATGCACAAAAAATTGCCCAAAAAAAAAAGAAAATGAGGGAGTTTCGTTTTGTAACGGTTCATTAGATTAAATACAAACTGTTCCCTTCTGCTCAGAAACACAGAAACACACTCATTCAAAGGTAAACTGGACTGGCAACTAAAGGGGCTCGTTTTCTAAAGTGGGACTTTTATTTTGAAGGCTAACAGAGTGAGGGGAGGTGCTTGTGAAGAGAGGCTACTGGATGGAGCTGTGCTTTCTCTCTTGTACACATCAAACATGACACACATGCCGCTCACATACATTCCCCAACATACACATTTCACACAGGCTAAAAACAAAGTATAAAAAGGAAAATAGAATAGAATTGTTTTACCAAAACAAAACCAGCTCTTAAAGATTTCACATACACATGCATCTGTTCTCCCAGGGCTAAACATACTTATCCATCACTGGAAGTGTAGTATTAATATAATGTGATTCACTCATTGCTTTTAACCAGTTAAAACATGAAAAACGTAATTAATTACCGTTACTTGTTAGAAAACAAAGTTGTAGTTTCAGGCAATTTGAAAAACTTTTTGAAACCTCTCTCCGGTCTTCATTCAACCTCAGTCATCATATTTAATGATATTGCTTCCATTTTTTCCCACAGCTTGTATGATCCTATAATCCAATCAGCTCCCTCACAAACGAGGCCACATGAATAGGAGCAATATCCAATCAGATAATATGGATTGATGAACAGTCCATGACAACATTAGCAGCCCCTCTGAAATGCAGAAATGGTGGAGGATAGAAAAAAAAAATCAATGAGCTCAAAGACATGTCATTTGCATGAGCCTCTTCCCCTAATGGACAGGGAATTACAAGCTGAAATATTCTTTTTGATTATTGGACATCCATAACCAAATATGATTTACATTAATGAGCATAAGTATATTAAAGGCATTTTATCCCCCGGCCTCCTAAATGATTGAATAATGGCTGTGGCATCCAGGCACTGGAAAATAAGCAAAGGGGGAATGTCACTTTAATTACTAATGGTTACCTCAATTGTTCAGACTTTGATTTTTCATCTTTAGGAACAATTTAATAAGGTAGATATTCATCATCTTCATGTCCCCTTTTAGACTGATTATTTTGGCCAGCAGAGGCAGCACAGTCATTTAAAAGGAAGTGGACATGAAGACATCGAGATCAAAGTTTGATTTGAAGATTCTTTTCCTATGAAGGAAGAAGAAAGGTCTTTTCATGTCCAATTGCAAACGTCTGATACACTTATGCTTGAGAACTTGACCCCGTTAGCCGGGACAACCCGTGTAAATCCCCCCGTCGAGCTCTGAGCTGGTGCTCGCTGCTCAGCGCTACTTCCTGTTTCAGGACCGGTTGTTCCAGGGCCCTGATTGGATTGTGCACCACAGTGTTTGTGGGTTGTTTGTAGATCACAGGCTTGTGTGACTTCACATGTGCTTTTGTACGTTCAACGATATTCACCTTTGCTTGAAACACTAATGAGTTGACGTTAAAGGTGCCGTGTCTACGGTTTTGGTCATTTTTGGCACTTATAAAAATATAACAAAACAATAACATATTGACATTTTCAGGAAGTCATAGTCACCTGAACGGAGTATTTTTTTCCCACGGGCGACTCAGGTGGTCCCCATGGGCACCAGGCTGGCTGGCGACCCCTGGTGTAGATGCTATGAAATGAGTAAACTGCAGCTTACAGGAGGTTTTATTAAAGCATAAAGCATTTTAGGGTGAATAAAAAGTCATACATCGAGGTGATTATACATTCGTAAAAAAAAAAAAAAGCCTGTTTATAATTGTTATACTTCTTTTTCTATTGATAGAAGCGACAAATATGAACTGAAATCTTACACACTGCTCTTTAATGAACCATTGAATAAACATCATCTCTTTGTTTTACCTTCTCTCCTGGTGCGGATACTCTGTGGAGGTCCCACAGAAGATGCCCCTCACCATGCCTCCATTTAATTTGTTTTAAGCATTAATTCATAGAGGCTTTGCAAAGCACCGTTTTTATCCAGGCTCATCAGGAGGTCAGGCCCCCACAGGTGTAATCCCATTTAGTTTGATCTTCAGTTTTTATGTCCTCGTTAAAAGCTGCTGAAGTAGCAACACGATATTAGTAAATATGCAGCTGGAACATATAAGAGCATTAATCATTTCTTCACCGCTACACGGTGGAAACGGGGCGTGTGCGCAGAAATCGTGCATCGGACTGAAATGTTATTATTAGATTTTCATGTTTGAAGCGGACAGATATTCAGAGCATCATCAGAGGACATTTGTTCAAACTCTGATAGAAAACAGGTGCTTGTGGGGAACATTTGAACAAAATGATCAAAGTCCTCCTTCTGAATTATGCTCAGACTAGAAAAATGCCCAAGTGTCATTAAGAAGCTCTGAAAGACCGTGCATTGTACCTCTGCATGCGCCTCCGTATCAATAACCAATAACAGCTGGAGCCAATGAAAACCTATGACATCATTTGTCCTTGTGATAAATGCTGATTCAAAGTGTTTCTGTTCTCATTCATAGACTTCAAATGTGCAGTGTGTACGATTTCGGTCATTTTTATCACAAAAATATTGCAAAACAATTACATATTATCATTTTCATGAACTATAATCACCTACATGTTTCATTACCCTTTAAAGGTGCAGTGTGTAACATCGTATTCATTTTTGTCCCTTCTATCTGTAGGAAACATATTACAAACAATTACATGACGACATTTTCGTAATCACTTTAATTTATCTTTGTTCCCATTTACACGATGAGGGGGTCCTCTCTAAGGGGGCCGCCATGTCTTTACAGTCGTCCATAGTGGACATACCAAGTCTCTTTTGAGTTTGAATGACGAGTGAAGTTCGGGTTCTCCTGCTGGCTCCGAAAAACAAGACCACATTGCATCATTTCAAGACGTTTGTTCAAAGCAGCCTCTGAGAATAGAACCAAGGTGCTATTCCAGCTCGTGGGGAAGATTTTAACAAAATTATCAAAGTCTTCCATCTGAATTATGCTGAAAAAGCCTGAGCATTATAAAGAAGCTCTTAAAGTCTGAGTCACATCATCTCTACGCGTATTCACTTTTATTTTTTATTTTTTGTAGTGGTTGAATGTCATTGCTGTGATGCTTTTATTGCTTTAGACCCCTCTCCCGGGCAGGTTAGGGGGAGCGATTGCACGACTGATGAGCGCGGCAGGAAATTGGCAGATGGAAGCATCCATTTCACCGCTAATAAGGGGGTCCAGATGCCCGGCGACTGACAGGGTTCAACTGGGCAATGTAGTGCCTGCCAGCTCCCATCACGTGCGCTTTATAAAACGCTCTTTAATTCCCCGGCACAATATCATTAACTTTGTAAGTGGATGAACACAATGGACAAGCAATTTAATTAACTTCTACCATTGAATGTTGGAGGGGAGACTAAATGAAATTAATGCACAATATTTCCCAGCCAGGCAGCCAACCTTGGGAGTGGGTCTGGATTGTTGGCAGGTCAGGGCGCTGCCCGTGGGTTTGTCCAATTACGCCTTGTTTGGACCCATCCATAATATTTTCCTCAAAAGGAAATAAAATCAGTGGTTTCGAGATCAATCACGAGCGCGCGTCGCTCTGCATTCTGGGAGATTTTAGAATAATGAAGTGGAGATCCGGAAACGCTCTGCCAAAAGCTTTCCAAAATACATGTATCATAACTGGGGGGGTCGTGGGCGGGGGGGGGTGGGCGGGGGGGGGGGGTGGTACTAAAAATAGATCAATGGAAAATGTAGTAAACACGATAGTGGCTGAGTGAGTGAGCGTGTCCTCCGCCTCGGTTCAGACTGAGATGTCCAAACACATATTAGACAGAAACTGTGCGTGTTCATGATCCCCAGAGGATGGACCCGAATGTGTTTGATGATCTGTGACTTTTCAGCATCACAAAGTTCGTTTACTGTTGTTGACACAGCTTAACATTTTGCTAGATTTGAAATTTAATATCAAATAATAATAATAATATCACAATAATTCATATGTCACTTTCATAGCATCAGATTCAGCTCCCAGTAGAAGCTTTAAGGGGAATGGGGGGATAAAACATTCAGGTGATTATAAATTCATGAAAACATCAGCATGTGATTGTTTTAGAAGTGACACAAATGATGCACTGCACCTTTGATATCACTTCGTGTATATTTGCATGAGGAGCGGGTCCTTTCCACGGGGGCCGCCATGTTTTTACAATAGCCCAGAGTAGGTTCTACTGCAAAGAAATACAACAAACTTCACCTCTAGATGTCACCAAATCTTACACACTGCACCTTTAAGATGATGGAAACATGAATGAATGAAAACATCATGAACTATTGTTTGATCCGCTTTTAAGTTTTGCAACCAATTGGATCCCATGTCACATAATGCAAAAATCATTATAGTCTTAACATAATCTCAACATATATATATATATATATATATATATATATATATGTGTGTGTGTATATATATGTATATATATATAGATATATATATATATCCACGCAATAATCTTTTCTTGAGTACTGATATATACAGTATCGACTGCAACACCAACATTCAGATGTTGGCTGTGGCCCTTCCAGTGAATCTCAAAGTAGGATCTGCTCTTTCTGTTTTAATTGCAAGGGATGAGTTCTCTCACTGCTTTGCCTTGTAAACCAATTTTCTTGGAGGGTTTGCTCATGAGGTCCCGGGTGGGAGCTGAGGAAGAGCATTAAAGAGAGCAAGCTAACTCCATTCCTGATTATTGTGAAATAAATAAGTCCATTTATGCTTCCTTTTGAGTGTATCTTTGAACAGTAAAATGTGTTCTCCCTGTCCTGACCTTTCCCACATACATGCACACACACACACACACACACGCACACACACACACACACACACACACACACCGGAGACAGAGCTCCTTTAGGACGTGACGGATGGCTCCAGCACACATGCTGCTTTTAAATCACAGGAAGTGACAGAAGAAGTTTTAATGAGAGTTTTGTCTGTGTATCCAGTCAGGGCCTTTCCAGGCAGCCGATGAATAATAGACACGGTGGCTCAATACTCTGAATACTCAATCAATGGCACTCGGCGAGGGCCTTGGCAAACACACATGGCGGGGGGGTTGGGGGGGGGATTGGGCTCAGGAGGGGCTGGAAAATACTGGGGCTTCTCCATCTCTATCTGTGAGCCCATGTCTATTGATGCCGCTCACTTTTGTGGCGGGATGTTTTCCTAGCCAGGGATGACAAACAGGCTGTTTGTGCAGAGAGGCTCCAGTGAAGGTGGTCTTTAAGCCCCCCGATGGTGCACAACAATGGCTCCCTGGCTGGGACACTGAAGGGCCTGAAATAGATATGTGCATTCTTTTATTCCGGCTCTGTCGCAGTGAGTGAGCTGCGTCTTTGTCCCCTTATGAATTCACGTTTTACTCTTTGACTTGGGCCATTAGCGAGGACAGAGTGTATCAATTAGTCCAGACCTGAGCCTCTCACAGCCGAGTCAAGGCAAGCGCCACTGTTTTACACATGAAGCTAGAAAAAAATGTGCAAAAATATGCTTTTATTTTGAAATGCTTGTGTTTCCTGTGTGTGTGATTCTGTCATGTTTGATGTTAAAATGCAAAGATGGAGCCCAATCAAGCGCAGCTGCCTCCGGTCGGGGAGGGGCACTGCGTTTATCTCAATATCTTCGTCATTTCTTATCCTTTTACAAAATGTGAAAAAGGCGTGATTCTGGACTACATTTCCCATGAAACCACACTCAGATCTCGCGGGAATTGGTCGCAGGAGATCTCAACCCTGCGGGAGAGGAAGCAGTAAATGGCAGAGGGAGAAGGAGAGAGAGAGTTTGACTGAGAGGAGTGATAACGGTATTTTCTAGCAATTTGGAGGATTTGATTTGTGGAAGATAACGGATGAGGCGCACAACGAGCATCGTGCGGGCGATTGATTTATTCCATCGACTGGGTGAGGAAGACGAAGACCACATCTTCATCGGAGAGTGGGGAGGAGGAGGAGGACAACGACGCCTCTTGTCGATGATCAGAGGTAGTGAAAAATGTTCACTCTCTTTTCTATGTGTTTATAAATGTAGGTGTATGTACAGATCTGTAAACTGTGTCGTGGAGCCATCGTTCCTGTGTGTTTACAGTAGATCAGACGCGAAGTCCACCATTACTCAGCTATGTACATTGAACTGTAGCCATGGATCCTGTGTGTTTACGGTAGATCACATAAATAATAATCTGCCTATACAGATTTGTATTCACTGTTTAGTCTTTCAGACAGTTTATCTGAGAAAGATGAGTAAACTGTCGTCCTCATCCAAATCATTATGTTTTTGTTTGTACACAACATAAAACTTACATGTGTGTTTTTCATGTCTAGGGTTTATGAGCAGCCTGGACCCTCGAAGAGGAGTCAGCGTCATGTTCCAGGGACCACCAGGAGCCCAGGCGAATCCCAGACCACCTCGTCAGCTCTGGACCTCTTCAAATTCTATGACCCCTTCCACCGGACTCAAGCCACCAAACTTGACAGCAATGCCACCTGGTGGGCAGAAAGTCTCAAAGTGTCCTTTGATGTATAGAATATGTGGAGTGTTGTGAACTCTGGGACGGCTAGAATGCTGTACGTCACCTGATTTGAATAATTTGTAGTAAGACGAAAAACGCATGAACAAATCTGCTATTTGTGGCAAATTCTCATTTATAGTTTTATTAGTTCTCAATTTAGCTGTTAAAGATTTTAGTTTACATGTTGTGAGGGTGAGGTGATGGATACAACATGCAACTTCACCACTAGATGTCACCAAATCCTACACAGTGCAACTTTATCGAATGCTGGAATCGAAAGCTCTCCGACCTCCATCTTTGCGGCTCGCTGAGTCAACTACCAACGACACTGTTAAATACATGAAGCTGGAAAAAAATGAGCTCAAATAGGATTTTATTTTGAAATGCTTCCGTTTCCTGTGTGTGTGATTGTGTCATGCTTGAGGTTAAAATGTGAGCATGGAGCCCAAGGAAGCCTGGCTGCATCCAGCAGCCTCCTTTCACAGCCACCTTTTTAGCCGCTTTCATAGCCTTCAAAATAAAAGTTTACATGTTTGACATAATAAAAAAAAAAATTTGAGTTTCTTGATAAGATGGTGCCTGGAGTAATTGTTACTGAAATAATGATGATATAGATAGAACATAAATAAATAGCCCACAAGATGTTTTCACTAAATTCACGGAATGATAACAACAGGTCTGGATATAACAATCCTGTGCTTCTGATCAATCACAACAGAATTTCCTCAGAACAGCGCATCTGATTGACCATTCCATTTGTGTGTGTGTGTGTGTGTGTGTGTGTGTGTGTGTGTGTGTGTGTTTATTTGGCAGTGTGCACGTTTATGTGGAAGTGTGGCATCAGTAGTGATTTGATGGGCGAGCGCACCTCAGGAGAATTCTGAGCAATGAGATAGAAAGTGTGAATCGTCTTCTTGCAAAACGCTGCTGAAGACTCCTCGTCGCCCCCTGGCAGAAATAATCATAACTGCAAGTTCGGACTTGTAGGACGATAACTGAGCTTCATGGCAGCTGGAGTATCATTTTCATAGTTGCGCTCATTTATCTCCACCAAGTCGAGTCCTGGGACCAGAAAAGTTCTGAACACGTGTCCAGACCCAGTCCTTCAGCCAATCTTAGATAAGTGAGTTTACTTAATATGTCAAATCTTCTCCAAGTTCACATGTTCAACTGAACTCAGTCATGATTCAGAGTTCTTCATTTCCTATAGTTGGTGAAAATGAGACATAAATCCCCAAACTGAATTTTTCGACCGTCGTTAAAAAAGAATCATATTTTTTTTAGGTTATTTTTGCTGAAAGAATTATGTGATATAATTATTAGACATTCAAGCCACTTTGACTTATTATGGTATGTCTCATGCTTCTACATGTTGGTTTACTGAACCTGTCACATTGTCTATAATTGTGTCACGTTTTCCATCCCAGGGACAGTAGATCAGACTAAGTGTAAGTCAGTGTGTGGGACTTCTTTTTGTTGGAGTTCGACTACACAACAGTTAGGTATAGATGTTCTTTGACAAATGTATAATCACCTTAATGTTTTGTTTTACATGACCCTAAAATGAGCCCTTTAATGTATATTTACATCAGGAGCGGGAAGCACATGTTACTTTAGCCCGAGTGGACATACTGTACTTAACATCGTTTGAACTTTATTGACAACCCATGGCCACCATAGGTTCTCCCGCGTGCTCAAAGGGAAAGAGCGAGCTGATGGATGCAAAATGCAACATCACCACTAGATGTCACCAAATCTTACACATTGGACCTTTTAATAGATTCAAATGACTTCAAATACTCAAATCATCACAAAGAGCTGTTAGTAATATTAAATGATCATTCTGGGACTCTGGTATTTCACTCATGTATGTTGTACTTGGGTTATAATACTTAAGTGTAAGTTGTTGCAGTCTCTAAAGGTTTTCATCATTTATGATCATCTTATTTATAAATAGAATTGTATAAATATTAAACACTATGTTGCTTTGTCTTCTTTTGCTACCAAGTTTTGTCCCAGTAGAATTTTTGTCACTAGTTGAACTAAAACATAATATTGAAACAGGAAGTTTGTATAGACTGAAATCCTTCCCATGGAGGGGACAGAGACTTAAAGGTGCAGTGTGTAAGAATTGGTGACATCTATTGGTGAGGTTGCATGTTGTATCCACTCACTCACTCAGCCTGCAGGACAACCTGCGGTCGCCTTTGGTTGCCAATTAAGCTCGGAAAATGTTTAGTAATATATCCACTTGGGGCGAGTGTAAAAACATGGCAGCAAAATCTTACACACTGCACCTTTAACCTTCCAATCGAACCAATAATCAGTATTCTTCGTTACATCTTCCTCATATACTAAAATACATGACATCATGGCATCAGATCCCAACAATACACACTCCAACTCCCTGCTCTGGAGCTTTCGGATTCATTCATCATCATTTATTTCCCTGATTAAAAAAAACTCATCAGACACATTCTCATCGCCGAGCCCCAGAAAGCAATAACCCTGCACTTTGGCAGCGCCTGGGGGACGGCAGAACATTAGACCCCCGAAGCTGCTGCAGTGACAGTGCGCTGACACCGGAGTGTGTGCGTGTCGCCTCTCCTGGGACCGGCCACTCTTCCTTAGCGCAGATTGGAGGTGAGACCTTGGAGAAAAATTATTACTTTTATGTTTGCTTTATGGCTCATTTTTCAAATTAGGCGCAGAAAATCTATCCGGGGGTCACGGAATCCCTGCCTCTCCTCGTGGGCCGGAACTAATTTTTGCAGCCCTCTGTATCGATAAAGCATTGAGCGGAGCAAAGTATGCAGGCGGCTCCGGCTCGCGGCCCCCCGCTGTCCAAACGCCCGTCTTGTGGGACTTGTTCGGGCTGCAACTACAGGAGTTTGGGGAAATGTCACACACACACTCTCTCTCTCTCTCACACACACACACACACACACACACACACACACACACACACACACACACACATACATGGACATGCAGAGCGAGTCATGAGCCCATTTTCATGACTCTCAAAACTCTGCTCGTTATCTGATTATTCACGTGGTAATGTAAACAGCGTACTCTGATTTCCTTAAAGGTGCAGTGTGAAAAAAGAGTCAAATTTGCCCTCAGTGTATATTTACACCAGTAGCGTGCCCACCCTTTGGGGGCCGCCATGTTTTTTTTATTTTATAATAGTGCAGAGTGGGCTTGCAGAGCACTAAACATCTTCTGAGTTTTAACGACAGCTGAGGTCTACATTAAAGGTCCCCCTGTCTGCTGGGGGGGGGGGTGTGATGGATCCAGTGTGCGACGTCACCAGTAGATGTCACCAAATCGTTCACACTACACAAAAATACAAACTGTCACGTAAGCAGTGGGTGTGAGACGGGGTGATGGAGGTCTCAGTGAATAACTGTCAGGGATCTGATTTCTGCCGCGTGTAAACGGACTCAGGGTGCGG
>JAFBJT010110238.1:104863-117515 GCA_016785325.1 Chascanopsetta lugubris | reverse complement strand
CTGTGTGTGTGTGTGTGTGTGTGTGTGTGTGTGTGTGTGTGTGTGTGTGTGTGTGTGTGTGTGTGTGTGTGTGTGTGTGTCACACAGCGATAGTCCAGGGCTCGTCCTTAGAGGAAGTTTACTCGCAGGTGAAGCAGATCATCGAGGAGCAGTCGGGTCCGTACATCTGGATTCCAACCAAGGAGCGACTCTGAATCATAACCCACATATGACATCATCACACACACACACACACACATCACACACACACACACACACACACTCATCACACACACATCACACACACATCACGCCGTCAACACCATTTTCTATTATCAGCCTGCTTCCTCTCTCTTTCACTCTCTGGTGCAACCAACCAACACACACACACACGCACACACACACACACGCACACACACACACACACACACACACACACCTACACAAGCACATGACCTGGGATGAGGCTGGGACTATCTGGGACTGCTAGTTCCTGAAGAGGGCGGGGCTAAAGTCTGTCCAGCAGCCTATTGGTGGATCTCCCCTGCAGCTCAGTTCCTTAATGTTTAAGGAGGTGGTTTCCGATGGAGGCGACACGTTCCATCATCTGATTTGATTTCGTTATTGTCGTTCTTATTGTTGTTGTCGTTGTTGTTTTCATATTAACGAAGGGTAATGCATTAATATTCTGGGTTTGTTATGATAATCTCGTCACCAAGAGGCAGACGTTTGCACGCCGTAGCTTTAAGAGCATGTTTCCGGGAGAAAATCTCCATCTCCTCCTCCCGTCCGTCCTCCGTCCGTCCTCCGTCCGTCCTCCGTCCGTCCGTCCGTCTGTCCTCGCTCCCTTCTGGGTTTTTCTTGCTTTTCTTCTTCTTTCTTTGGTTTTCTCTCGTGACTCATCCCTCACTCCAAATCCTCCCCCTCCTCCTCCTCCTCCTCCTCCTCCTCCTCCTCTGACTTTAAAGGTGCAGTGTGTAGGATTTCTGTCCTTTTCGTCACCTCTGAACAATAATACAAACCCGTGACACACAGACATTTTCATACATTTAGAACCTAAATGTCTCATTTTGTTTCTATTTTTTCATTCAAACTAAATAGATGTTTAGTTTTCCACTATGGGCTACTGTAAAAACATGGCGGCCCCCCGTAGAGAGGACCCGCTCCTCATACAGATATACACGAATGGGCTCATTTAAGGGGAATGGAGAAAAAAATGATAAATTCATGAAAGTGTCGGTATGAAATTGTTTTGTAATATTTCTTAGAAGTGACAAAAAAATGACTTGAAATCTTGCACACTGCACCTTTAAGTATGAGGTGAAAACTTTACAATGTGCCCCAACGCTTGTGGAACCAAGGGCCGGAATGAAGCTCTGCCACAATGACTGTTTACAGAGATGTAGCAAGGAAACATACGTATGAAGTCATTTCAGAGTCTCCGTTCAGACTCAGGAGAATTTACTGTAGGAGACAAAAACCGGAATTTATATAGAATTCGATTACATTTGAA
The DNA here is from genome assembly GCA_016785325.1 of Chascanopsetta lugubris. Taxonomy (NCBI): domain Eukaryota; kingdom Metazoa; phylum Chordata; class Actinopteri; order Pleuronectiformes; family Bothidae; genus Chascanopsetta; species Chascanopsetta lugubris. The sequence continues at coordinate 116,023 of JAFBJT010110238.1, read as the reverse complement.
TTAATGAGTTTCAATGAACAACGTCGGCCTCGTAAAAGCCTGATTGGTGGTTGGACACGGCGCCGTCCTCTGTATATACACGTAGCTATGCGCTAAAGTTGCTATGTTACGTAGCCTTTACACCCCCTGTCCACCAGGTGGCATCATGTGGATTTCTCCACCACTGTGTTGAATCACTTCCCGGGTCCTCGTGTTTTTGTTTTCACCCGGAAACAACAAATATTATTGGAACTGACACGCAGCCATGAATCAGGCTTAAAGGTGCAGTGCGTACGATTTTGCGCGTGTATTTACACCGGGAGCAGTTTTTCTCTACGGGGGCCGCCATGTTTTTACTTGTAGCCCAGAACGCACGAACTGAACAAGTGTTAATGACAACCGAGTGCTGGAGGTGATGGATCCAACGTGCAACCTCGCCACTAGAGGTCACCCAGTCGTGCACACTGCACCTTTAATGTTGGTAGAGCAACACCTGGAGCCCTGAGCCTGTATTTATCAACTCTCTGAGAAACCTTCCCTCCTCCTCTTCCTCTCCACGTGACATGAGTTGGACATTGTATCATCATCTTCATCATCATCATCATCATCATCGTCATCATCGTCACGATCATAATTATCAGCATCATGGGTATTAGCTTTCCTCCATTACTGTAGCTGCACTAATGAGGGGCTGGTTTTACTCAAAGCATCTTAGGGCGACCCATCCGATTTTTGCCTAGTCGACAAAATTAATTTTGGGAATTTCTAAAGCTGATTTCAAAGTTGCTAGAGAGAGAGAGAGAGAGAGAGAGAGAGAGGATAAATGAGCATTTAATTATTAGTGTTTTATCGACTAAAAGTTGAAAAAATAAAAAAATTCCCTGACGTGGTGGAGACCAAAAACGGTGCAAAAAACCCCCCAAAACTTTCAAGATGCTTTCGGTGACGCAGCCCCTGTGTGGACCTTGTCAGCCAACCATGTCCCATCTCCGCCTCTTCAACCCTGCCCCCCGCCCCCCCCCCCCCCCCCCCCCACCCCCCCCCCCCCCCCCGAGGCAACTCCCCCTCCAAGCTGACTGGAGACCAGAGACACACAGAGACACCGACCCCCGACCATCTCTCTATGACCACATGTGTTTTGGAAAGCTTTATGATCTCCTCTCAGAGTGCTCCTCATCAACTCTCTCTCTCTCTCTCTCTCTCTCTCTCTCTCTCGCTCTCGCTCGGCCGGTGTTGGCTGTATTTGTTGACGGGGAGGGGAGGGGGCGGGGCCAGACTCTCTGTGTGGTCCCGGCTGTGTGTTGTTGTCGTTAGCCAGGGGGCCGTCCATGCCACTGTCTGTCTGTTAGAGTAAAGCACTGATGCAAAGAATCTATTACAGAGATGGATCTATATCTAACATATTCTAATATTTATCCCTGCTCTAACTGCCTATTTTGGTACAAAAAATAAACAAATAAAAGTCTGAACGGACGTGTCCTGAAATCCTTCCTCCGGTCGGGTGAATGTGTTGTGGAGCGCAGACTGCCACCTGCTGGCGTGAGTCGATGATGCGCCGTCAGCACCCGCGTTGCTGGTTTACTCCTCCAATGCGAGTGATCATCAGATCAATAGATCAGATTAGATCCATGAATTATTCACGACATGAAGAACTGGAGTGATTAAACGAATACAGACTCAAACTGTTGAGTAGACGGAGTAAACACATGAGTCACTGACTTGATCAATGGATTCAATTAATAATTAATGAAACCATTTTTTTTTTTTTACTGGATAAATGGAGAAGTGGAACCTGTGTCTGTTGCCTCACAAACCAAAAGTCCAAAGGTGACCGGATCACCTGGTTCACCTTCCGGCTCTGATGGGGATCAGGCAGCTGAGATCCTGCAGTGATGTAACAGCGCTGGCACCTGGTCAGACTCCAAAGTCTGGGACAGAGACAATAGAGGGAAGGACATTTCATTCTTTTCCACACAAAGAGAGAGAGAGGGAGAGAAAGAGGGAGAGGGAGAGATTAGAGGAAGTGATATGATATTTTACAGGAAGTCACGTGTGTGATGGTGAGAGCAGGAGCGCACCTGCACCAGGAGGGACAATGACAGCGGGCAGACGTCCCGGTGTGGATGTCCACCTCCATGGCGCCCTCACTGGGTCACGCGCCGAATAGAACCCGATCTCCACTCTGCAGGTGCTGGTCTGCGCCATCAGGGTAAATGGAGACACCTGGTCAGTGATTGAGCAGGTGCAGGTGCAGGTTCAGGTCCTGGTGCAAGTGCAGGTGCTGGTGCAGGTGCTGGTGCAGGTGCAGGTTCAGGTTCAGGTCCAGGTCCAGGTGCAAGTGCAGGTGCAGGTGCAGGTGCAAGTGCAGGTGCTGGTGCAGTTCCAGGTGCAGGTCCAGGTGCAGATGCAGGTCCAGGTCCTGGTGCAGGTCCTGGTGCAGGTCCTGGTGCAGGTGCAGGTGCAGGTTCAGGTCCAGGTGCAGGTGTAGGTGCAGTTCCAGGTGCAGGTGCAGGTCCAGGTGCAGATGCAGGTTCAGGTCCTGGTGCAGGTCCTGGTGCAGGTGCAGGTCCTGGTGCAGGTGCAGGTCCAGGTCCAGGTGTAGGTGCAGGTGTAGGTCCAGGTCCAGGTCCAGGTGAAGGTGCAGGTCCAGGTCCAGGTGAAGGTGCAGGTGTGCAGGTCCAGGTCCAGGTCCTGGGACCCATGAGGTCCTGGATGATCCTCAGTGGAGAGTGAGTACAACACTTTGCTGGTTTTCTTCTCTCTGTGAAATCACCCGGTGTCGATGAGCATCACAGGGCGGCGGCGCCACCTGCTGTTAAGGAGTGGGAATGGACGCCACTCCCATGTTTAGAAAAATCCCCTTCAAAATAAAAGCACGGCAGCAACCCACTGACGATGAGTCCGCAACCCACTTTTGGGTCACGACCCACCGGTTGAGAATCTTAGTGAACTGGTGCTCAGTGGTAGAGCGTGCTCTTTGGTTGCAGGAGGTTGGGGGTTCAATTCCCGGCCTCTACATCCACCCTCAAACGTATTTGGATAAAAGTGTCCGCGAGATCGAATTGTAATTATGAAACTTGAGTCTTTATTACGATTCAGCTTTTCGCATCGATGATGATCAACGTGGGCGTGGCCTCGTGATCGGACCGGAGCAGAGGCCTTTGTCTCGGGTCTGAGTTGAAAGACTCTTCCTGCGGAGCCACTGAAAACGAGTTCTCCCTGATCTGCGGCGGCTGAAACCTTTTTGCTCAGTTTGTGAGGAAGTCGTCCGTTGTTGTTTTTAATCGCGCTGCAACTTCGGTGAACATTTCCCCCTGGATTTGCTCCACTCCGTCCCACAATCACCTGAGTTTAGCGGAAAAGTCCTTTTAGTGGGTTTTCCCGTCATCCTTCAAACGAAGGAGCTAAAGATTAACCAGTGATTCAACACATCTGGGTCAGTGTGAAACTCCAGAGACCTGGGAACTTTTCCCTCGTGACACTGGAGATGTGCAACGGAGAACTTGTTTTTGTGCGGAATCATGTTTGGACGACAAAAACCACAAACTGAGACGTTCGGGGGCGGCGAGGGTTTCGGTTCCAGAACCGAGCCGCCGGAGGGCCCGGTCCGGCCCGGGGCATTTCTCCTCAGAAATACCCTTTTCCACCTTTTTGTGTTCAAACCAAAAACGGTAAATATTTGCAGTTGTCGTGGTTGATGAGTCGTCGACTCAGAACACGACCAGCGCCTCTTTCACACTTCCCTCCCTGCGCTTCGCTGAAATGACCTCATCACCCGTCAGAGGAATTCATGACTTTTACGCAATTAAAGGTGCATTGTGTAAGATTACGGCCGTTTCCGTCCCTTCTGGAAAATATTACAAAACCATGACATACCGATATTTTTAGGAATTTATAATATGTTTTTTTCCCCATTACCTCTAAATGAGCTCATTAGTGTATATTTACACGGGGGGCGGGGCCTCTCTACGGGGGCCGCCATGTTTTTACTGTAGCCCAGAGTGGACACACTAAACATCTTTTGAGTTTTAACGACAACTGAAGTCGACCACAGGTTTTCCTGCGTGTTCAGAGGAGCGAGGGTGAGGTGACGGATACAACACGCAACTTCACCACAAGAGGTCACCACATCTTACACACTGCACCTTTCAAATCTGTTCAGTTTCAGGTGAAAAGTGAATATCCCTTTTTTATTTTATTTTTATTTTTTTATAAATCAGGTAAACAGCCTCTATGTGTTGTCGGTCTGTGACTCAACAGTCTCACCACTACAGGAATGAACCTCCTTCCTCCTGAGGAGTCAAAGACGCCTCTGTCTGAGCTCTGGCCTGCAGCCAGTCAGCAGCAGCAGCAGCAGCAGCAGCAGCAGCAGCAGCAGCAGCAGAGACGTGTCACACCAGGTTCACATCACCAGGGGAGGAACCTCTGGGTCCCATGACTTCCTGAGTGACCAGCGACTGAGTTGTAAAGCTCTATAAATACACGGCGCTCAGACTTTAAGCCCCGTCGCTGAGATAAAGTCGGACTTTGACTCCGGATCCGTCGTATAAAGTGTCGGAGCGAGAAGACGAGGCTGTTTCATCTTCAGACGTGAGGAAGAGCAAGCGAGGACATGGACATGTGGAGCAGAGTGGGAGCTCTGCTGCTGCTCGCGCACGCCGGTAAGATCCACCTCCCCTCACCGAGGCTTCAGGCTTCAGGAGCATTCATCAGTGTTATTAAGTTGTTTGTGAATATTCTCCACACACACACACACACACACACACACACACACACACACACACACACACACACACACACACACACACACACAATAAATAATGAACCCCTTACCCTAACCCACTTTAGGATAAGGGAAGCATTGCTCCGCACTGAGTTCATAATCAATTGTTGCCACTTCTAATGGTTTGATGGTTTAGGACAAAATCAATTCAATGACTTTTTGTCAAATGTGCTGAAAAAATCGTGAAAGAAAATGTTCCTGCTCAAATGTTTTGGATTATATTTTAATCTTAAAAAACTAAATTATATGAACTCAAGTCATTGTTGATTATTTAAATTTGTTTATCAATTTCTTTTTAATACTCTCGTTTGTGGGATAGTAATGAATGCATTCAATAATCTTCAAATGATATACATGTATGTATTGATTAAAAACCCCTCTAATAATTGTCTGTCCCCAGTGGTCGGTCAGAGTAACATCCGCTGGTGCACCATCTCCGATCAGGAGCAGAGGAAATGCGTGGACATGTCCAACGCCTTCGCCGCCGTGTCCATCAGTCCGTCCCTCAGCTGCGTCGCGGGGGGCACAGTGGACGGCTGCGCCCTGAAGCTGCAGGTCAGGGTTTCAGCTTTATGATGATGTCGTCCTCCCGGCGCCGGAACGTTCTTATCAAACGCCAGATAAGACGCAGCTCGGAAATGAGTCGTCGAGTTCTCCTGCGTGAAACTTCATTTCACCTGTTTGGAAATATTTCATTCGCACAATTTTTATTTTTTTCTTTCTAAAATTCGCACTTGTAAACATCAAAAAGATGAAAAGATGAAAAGATTTTCTCGATAGAACGGATTAGATTTATGTTTCTATACATTCAAACTCAAGACTGAAGTGATTATACTTCAAAGGTCAAAGGTCAAGCTCACCGTGACCTCATGATACTCTTCCTACGGCTCGTGGTTTGTGCTTATCTCGAGAACACCTGGAGAAATCCCCTCCAATGTGTGTCCCGTACTCACTTGGAGCGAAGGAAGTAATCAGATTACATTCCAGTGAGGTCACACGGACCTTGGGTTGACCCCTCGACTGAAACTGGATTCTTTGTTGACTTTGTTTTCTCTGCAGAACCGAGAGGTCGACGCCTTCTCCATGTCGGCGCCCGACATCTACAACCTGGGGAAGAGCTACTCCTTCAAAATGGCCGCCAGCGAAACCAAGAGCGACCGTAAGTCGTAAAAAAAAAAAAAAACGTCCGTAGGGTGTCTCCTATTTTGCCGACTCGTCAAAAAGACAGTCACAACAACAACATCAGCGCCACAGTTCCGTATCTTTTGCCGGCGCTTGTGCAGCCTCAAGTGGCCGCGCGGGGGAACTGCATGATATCCCCCCTCCGTGTTGCTCCGGAGGCGTGAGCGCCTGTGCTGTCGTCCCCCCTCAGGCACCGGCTCCTCCTACTTCGCCGTGGCCGTGGTGAAGAAGTCGAACTCGGCCGTCAACATCAACAACCTGGCGGGAAAGAGGAGCTGTCACACGGGGAAAGGCCGGACCGCCGGCTGGAACATGCCCGTGGGTTATCTCATCGACCAGGGCCGCGTCTCTGTCATGGGCTGCAAGATCTCACAGGGTGACACGGACACACACACACACACACACACACGTCTGCGGTGTGTATACAGCAAGCTGAAGTTTAATGTGTGTGTGTGTGTGTGTGTGTGTGTGTGTGTGTGTGTGTGTGTAGGCGTGGCAGACTTCTTCAACGCGAGCTGCGTCCCCGGCGCCACGGAGGCCGGCGACCCGGCGTCTCTGTGCGAGCTGTGCAAAGGCAACGGGAACGGAAGCTTCAAGTGTGACATGAACTCAAACGAGCAGTACTACAGCTACGAGGGAGCTTTCAGGTAACACACACACACACACACACACACACACACACACACACACACACATTAATCCTCACCTCCCGTCTGCAGGTGTCTTGTCGAAGGTGCAGGAGACGTGGCCTTCATCAAACACACGACGGTGGAGGAGAACACCGACAGTAATGTCCTGCTTACTTGTTATTATTCTGATGATGATGATGATGATGATGATGATGATGATGATGATGATGATGATGATTATTATTATTATTGTTGTTATTATTATTATTATGATTCTGATTCTGATTATTATTAGTATTATTATTATTGTTGTTGTTGTTGTTGTTGTTATGATGATGATTATTATTATCATAATTATTGTTGTCATTATTATTATTATTATTATTATCATTATTATAGGATTATAATATATAGGATTAGATGCACGACAAAAGATGGCCGCGTAGCGTCCGTGACCTCGCCTATAGATTTCTGCAGAGTACTCATGAGGCTCCTAGTGGGCGGGGTCACTCGTCAGCCATCTTGCCGATGCCTAACTCCTCCCACTTCCTGGTTCATCCAAGAACGGGTCAAAGAGGCGGGGGGGGGGCGGGGGCTCCCCCGGAGGTTTGCCGCGGGGATAAGATACATGCCTGTTCACAGCGTCCCGTCTCCTCACCGCAGTTTAATCTACCGCGCGCTTTGGCTTCACTCTTGGCGTCCATCTTTGTTTAAAGTGGGCGTGGTTGTGTCTCCAGGCGCCAGTCCGGACTGGGCTCAGGGCCTGAAGTCGTCCGACTACAAGCTGCTGTGTCGCGACGGCACCACGGCCCCCGTGTCCCAGTGGAAGACGTGTCACCTCGTCCGCATCCCGTTCCGCGGCGTCGTGGTCGGCCCCGACGTCACGCCCTCGGTGGTGTTCAGCATGCTGATGCAGGGCGTGGTACGCCCCCCCCCCCACCCCCCCCACCCCACCCCTCTGTCAATCGCTACTAACGAGACTGTGAAAGTGATTTCCACTTCCTGTCTGCTCAGGAGAAGTCGGGCTTCCAAGTGTTCGCGTCGGCGCCGTACGGAGGAGGGAGCGTGCTGTTCTCCGACTCCGCCGTCGCCTTCCAGGGGGCGGAGTCGGACGACCCCAAGAGGTGGATGGGCCGACACTACTACAGCGCCATGAGGGCCATGGACTGTAAAGCGGAAGGTGAGTTGTCCCGTCGGGGGTCCGCCCATGCTGCGCCGATGAGTTGCGGCGGCGCTGAACTCCGCCCGTGTGTCAGCAGGCGTCCTGCAGTGGTGCGTGTTGTCGGGGGCCGAGCAGAAGAAGTGCGTGGACATGGCCGCCGCCTTCAGAGACAAGAGGCTCACCCCCGACGTCAGGTGTCTCCGTGGCGACTCGGTGGCGGATTGCATGGGCAGAATCAAGGTGAGGCTTCTATCTATTGATCGATTGATTGATTGATTGATTGATTGATTGATTTATGTAATCATTTGTTTATTTGTTACACTTTCCTGAGCGGATGGAAGATAAAAGTATGGAAAAGGAAAGACACAAAACACATTTTGTCCAATCTGATTTCATTTGATGTCAATGGATTTATTTCATTTCAATTGAATGCAGTTTTGTTTGATTGGATAACATTTGATTTAATTTGATAACATTGAGTGTATTCATCTTTTAATGACAGAGAATGAAATAGAATGAATCAATTATCGAAAAAAAAGAAGAAGAAGAAAAAAAGAAATAAAGTTACAATCCCCAATTTCATACGTGACAGCGTGAGCACGAGTATCTGTTACATCCAGACTCGCGCTGGAAGGATTGAAAATAACACTGAGTCAAACTCTGCCTGTTTTTCAAAATAAAATCTCCCGAATTTGGAATCAATAAAGTTCATTTATCGATCTCTTTGTCATTTCTTGGGGTGAATCAGGACAAGGAGGCCGACGCCATGACTCTGGACGGAGGTGACATCTACACGGCGGGAAAATACTACGGCCTGGTTCCTGCTGTGGGCGAGAGCTACACGGGTGAGGACGCGCCAACAAACAAACAACCGGGCTCACACCAACAACAACAACAACAACAACAGCTGTGACTCCTCCCCCCTGCAGAGGAGAGCGATGGCTCCATATACTACGCCGTGGCCGTGGTGAAGAAGAGCAGCCTGGACATCCGTAACCTTGGCGACCTGCGCGGCCGCCGCTCCTGTCACACCGGCTACGGACGCTCGGCCGGCTGGAACATTCCGGTGGCGGTGCTGATCGAGAGTGGCCTGATCGCCCCCCGGAACTGTGAGATCACCCAAGGTCAGTGTGTGTGTGTGTGTGTGTGTGTGTGTGTGTGTGTGTGTGTGTGTGTGTGTGTAGCAGGTGTTGCGGTTAGGAATGCATGTCTCGGAAATGTTGTTTTCAAGTTTTGTAAAGGATGAAAAAAAAAAAGGATTTATTTACAGGCAGCCATTTTGTTTTTGACTGTAGCCCGGAATGGACAAACTTGACACCTTTTTTGGGTTTGAATGAGAACCCAGGGAAAGGCTGCAACATACAATGTCAACTCTAGATGTCACTAAATTCTACACACTGCACCTTTAAGGGGACTGTTGGGCCTCGTGTCAGTCCAGTACAATATAGTAATAACGTTTTTATGTAATTTAAAAAAAAAAGAGAACAATTGTCCAAAGCTAGAAATAAGGATTACATCATTCACTGTCACTATTATTTGATCATTTACTCTGTTTTGTTTTCAATTTGACTTTAATGTATCTCAATGTATTCAATTATTTGAATTTTTCTAAAAGTATTTTATTACATTTAAATATCGTATTTACTTTTTTTTATTCATTCATTCATTCGACTATTCAACTGCTTATTGGGCTCACGGCCTCAGCTCCGGTTCACACTTTCATATCTCGTCGAAACAACAAAACTATCAAAGATCCTCTGGTCACCTTGCGGAACTCCGAGGACTTTGGGCCCGAGCTTCCAAAGAGGTTATCGGAGATTCAGAGCTGCACTTTGGTGCAACATAAACCTGCGATGCACCGAAATCACGAGGTCAAAGTCCGAGCCGCAAAGGTTGTGCAACGTCGGGTCCCATGACAGATTTTTCCCACAATGCAACATGAACCCACACCGATATCTACGTGTGTTTCTTCGATCATCTGACCCTACGTTTCCCTCCACCCTTGAACCCCCTGTCTCCTCAGCGGTGGCAGGTTTCTTCCGGCAGAGCTGCGTCCCAGGTGCCAATCAGAATGGTTTCCCCGGCAACCTGTGTGATTTGTGCGTGGGAGACTCGTCGGGGCAGAACAAGTGTGAGAAGGGCAAGGACCTGTACGAGGGGTACAACGGGGCCTTCAGGTACTCGCCGCCGGACCACCGCTCAGCACCGACGCTAGGTTTCATTCTACCGCTCCCACCAGGCTCCGTTTGTCCATTCATCTATTGATTGATTCGTTTCTTTATTCATCTATTGATTGATTCGTTTCTTTATTCATCTATTGATTGATTTGTTTCTGTATTCATCTATTGATTGATTTGTTTGTTTATTCTGAATTGGAAAAGAGTCCATTGAAATTCTGAAATCAAAACAGTTGCAAAACCATGGATGTAGTGTAAGACTTTAACACAACCAAAAAAAAAAAAAAATATGACATAGTGGCCAAACAGTGGTACTGCAGCCGCTCTTGAATTTGTCACGCGGTGCCGTGCGACCTAGAAATGTTCCAGTTTTTTACATCAAAGCCATCAAAGCCACGGGGCTACAAGAAGACAACAGTGTTGCTGCCGAAGTACAAATACAAACAAAAAAATGTGTTTTGTGTTTCATGCACTAATTACAAACTTTCATTTTCTTCTTCCAATGGCCGCCGCTTGGACTTCATGTGATTTTTTAAAAATTTTTTTTAGTTTTCTCAGCGCTGCAGTCTTAAACTGCTGAGTGGTCGTTCCATCATTTCAAAGCTTGCGTTTGGAGCGTTGTTCCTCTCGGTGTGGGACGAGGCCCCTGGTACCCTGACCCCGCCCCCACTCACTGCACCTGTCCGCCGTCCCTCAGGTGTCTGGCGAGCGGGAGCGGAGACGTGGCCTTCGTCAAACATTCCACCGTCTTCCAGAACACGGACGGTGAGACGAGTCGCACCGACGCTCGGCACAACACTGCCTTCTGCCGACCCACCAGAAGGGGGGCGCGGTGGGTTTGAGAGTCGCTCGCCACATACAAGCTGCTGACTCTGTGCGTTGCGCAGGTAACAACAACGAGCCGTGGGCCGTGAATCTCCACTCGGGCGACTTCCAGCTGCTGTGTGCTCACGGCTCCAAAGCCTCGGTCACTCAGTACAAGAGCTGCAACTTGGCGCGAGTCCCCGCCCACGCCGTCATGGTACGACCCGAAACCAACATCCACGCCGTCTACGGACTCCTGGACCACGCTCAGGTGGGGGGGGGGGGGTTCGAAGCTGCCGCGCTGCTCTCCGTGGGGTTACTCATCACTCCCTCTCTCTCTCTCTCTCTCTCTCTCTCGCCCCCTGCAGGTGCACTATGGTAACGACACGGGTCCTGCTTTCAAGATGTTTGACTCCACAGCCTACGAGGGAACAGATCTGGTCT